>JAAWXA010000032.1:2994836-3055997 GCA_038090715.1 Florisuga fusca
GATGTTTCTCTCGGAGGGTGTGTGTGCGTTTTTTTTTGTGTGTGTGTGTGTGTTGGGGGGGCTAGGTTGATTAGGAATAGTACATTTTCAGAAGGGCTGGTGGGGAAATTTGAATGCAGCAGTATTGATTTAGATCAACCATATCACAGTGTATTTGTATCCTAAAAGCTCGTTGCTTCCCAAATGGGAATTTTTTTCAAGTGCAGGCTAGCCTAATTAAACTCTTATGAACATAGCTGTTCTGTACCTTCATTCTTAAATTTTGCATATAGTCAAGTGAGAAGACTGTAAGTCTTTCTTAGGGGTATTACTATTTTTCCTCCTAGATACAACCATATGTGAATGGAGCACTGTACAGCATTCTTGCTATCCCTTCTGTCCGGGAAGAAGCCAGGGCAATGGTAAGAAAAGTTGCATTGCATAGCACAAAGATCAGCACATATGCCAAAGATGGCATGCACACAGGTAGCCACTGAGCAACGTGCAGCAGTGTTGTGAGGTAGGAGCTGTGGCATTTGAGAAAGGAAACCACAAGAAGCAGGTGTGAATGCATGTCTCAAAACACTTTTGCCATATTTGCTGGTCTTTTCCTAGAAGTGGTGCCCCAGTATTGTGAAGAATTCTATCTAAATTCTAAACTAAATGTTTTATATTAGCATAATGTCCATTTTCATAAAGTGTATGTGGCCCAGATGCTTTCAACTGACTTGCTTCTTCTTCCCCTTATTTAACTCATTCAGCATCAGTGAGAGCTACTGAGAGGGTGAGTTCCTCTTGCTGCTTTTGTTTCTGCCTGGTGGAGAGATGGATAGCAGGGAAAGGCAGGAGGAGGAAGGTTTTAGCAGAACTAGGAACTGATCCATGAAAGTTCATCTATTGGTAATGCATGTGTTATGACTTCTGGATGTGAGGAAGCCCTTCCTGGGATATCACTGTATCTTTATATCTTAAGGATTAACCTAGAGAGTTATGCAAACATAATTGTTGTCAGATGCTTTACCTCACTAAGCACAGAGGACTGGAAGTCATGGTAAATTGTTAAAGACACAACATCAAGCCTATAAGGAGAGAAAATGTGTTTAAGGGAAGGTCAAAGCCAGTCCTGCTTTTTTCTTTCCTTCTCTGTACCTTGCACTGTTGTCTCTGTGAATGCAAATTTGCCCTTTGCTGTTGACTACTGCATACTGAATTCAGAAGGCAGAAGCAGCAGATTTGTGTAAAAATTGCTGTTCTTCATGGATACTTCCATATTTAAACCTAGAAGCAATGTAGACAGCATATTTCTTTTGCTTTGAAAAGCGTATGGGACAAAATGGAGTGCTTAGAGCTGGGCACGGTGGTTTGTTTCACACTACCTTTGTTTTTCCTGACAAAACAATGGCATTTCAGCTAACAAAACTCTGTCATTCAGGTCACACGGAATACTAATCTAGCAATGTTTTCCATCAAATCCAGGGAATGGAAGAAATTCTGCGCTGCTTTATCAAGGAAGGAAATGCAGAGATGATCCGACAGATTGAATTTATTATCAAGCAGCTCAATTCAGGTCAGAAGAACAGATGCAGCTATCTGAGCTGTAAATCTTTCACAAAAACCATAAGAGAAAGCTCATGTTTTTATTTGGCATTGATACTCTCAAAGAACAACAATAGTGTGATGGTCTGAGAGAGGGTGAATAGTGAATGTCAGGATTTGAATGTCAGATGTATTTTAAAATTTCTTTTTTGTGTTGCAATTATAAATAAGAAATAAAAGGCTGAGTAGGTCTCAATTCAAAAGTTTTGGGTTGGTAAATAGAATGACCTTGACTATTTTCTTTCATACTACTCACTTCACAGTAGTGAGATTGTTTTTTACTTCAAAAATAATTGAATACAATTTGTAAAGTGGGATTTAGGGGCTAGGTCTGTCTCTGCTCATCTCTTGCTCTGTTGAGGAGTATAGCTTTGTTAATCCAAAGTGGCTAATTCTGAACAGGGAGCAGAGACCATCCTTTTTGAAGAGTATGTTGATGGGTCCTAGGATCTGTAGATGCTGTGTTAATACAGACAAGTATGACAAGGTGGGATATTAATTGTGTTTTCTGTTCCCTGTGGCTGAAAGGGATGCTGAAGAAAGAGAAAGCAAATAATGACAAGGAGGTGAATTCTTTTTAAAGGTTTCTATTCCATAAAAATAGAACAAGTTTGACTGCTTTCTTTGCTTTTGGAAGACAGCCTAACTTACAGTCCTAGATTGCAAAGAGAAAATGTAATATTGCATTTCCACTCTGCAATATTTGTTGATCAAGGCTATAGAATTACGCCTACTTCCTGTGAATGGAATTTTTAAAAAGTTTTATCTGATGGTTGGGTAAAAGTTGAGTGCAGAGATTTCCAGTATAAGCCTGGCTGCTTTTTGGTAAGAAAATGAGTTTGTCTAAAAGTAACAGTAAGTATTCAACGTGATAACTATTTTTTAAAGTATAATAGCAGTATAATATGGAAATGTTTGTAGGGACAAGTCTTTTTTAAAAAAATAATTGAAAAAATACAAACTGGCAAATGCACACATTTTCATTCATGTTTGTTGGTAAATACACTGAGACATAGTAGTGGGATTTGTGGGAAAAGAGTTACTTGAGAGTGCTGCTGTTTCTGACATTTTCCTGGATACAAACTGATTTTAGTGATTGCTAGATCGCTTGACGGGGGCAAATATTTCCAATTGTTGTGCTGAAAAGAATTAGATGTAAATGGGAGATGAAAACTAAATTTTACTGCCATAAAAGAGGATCAATAACTAGAAATTAATTTGCACACACACTCTTACACCATTTTGTTGTTTTGCTTCTTTGTAGAAGAGCCATTAAATGATAGTATTGTGTCTGATGATGAAGAGGAAGAGGAGGATGAGGAAGTAAGTTTAAAGGCTTCCAGGAACCTTTTATAAATATCTGTAATGTTCTAAATAGAAAATATTTGTGTCAATAAGCCAGACCTTGAGTTATATTGTGGTTTTTTTTTGGTACTTTGGTTTTTTTGGTTTTTAATTTTTATTTCATTACCATAGTGTATTAACAAGCAAATTGGGTCTGTTTCTATTACCTTATCTTCATCTGAAGTCCTACTCTTTTATTTTGGCAAATCACCAGCTCTATGGTAAAAAAGGGATTGTAACTTGAAATAAGTAAAGAAATAAGGAGCTACTGTAGCAGCAGAAATTTTGCTTTCAAGCAGATCCATTTCAGCAGTTAATAAAGGAAGCAAACGGACCAGTATATTGCCAGAACAGTTTATAAACAGTGTTATTTGTGGTTAAGGGATCATACTCTGTTTGGGGTGTGACTTTTTCTTTTGGTGTTTAGAAACTTCAGGACCTATTTAATTAAGTTTTCTATATGTAATGAGGGAAAACAGTAATTAAAAATTAAGAAATAAGTCCTCTAAACAGAAGAAAAAATACCCTGGGAAAATAAACATGAAAAACTATCTCATGGTATGTATAAATTGGTTATCTGTGAATGTCTAGGTCTGCTAATAAATGCATTTTATGTCAATACTTAAGCATTTTTTATGAAACTGTCTACATAGAATAATGGTATCCCACATGTAGGAAACACAGCATGTTTGGTAATCTGAATTAGCAAGGAAAGGAGGGCTTAAATGATGTGAGGGAAATGTTAAATTCAGACTTCACTGGTGATACTGCCATTGCTATGTTACCCTAAGTGCACAACAGGGGTTAAAAATACACTGTATAGACAGTAACATGGGAGTTTTATCTGAAAGAAGTCTAGTGCATAGCACCTTTATTTTGTTGGGTAATCTTGCACAAAAAACTTAAAAGATTGTTATGAGGACATCTACCATAGCTTGTGTTTGAAAATATTTACATGGGTGTGTATGTGAATATAAATTTATATCATGTATCTTCCTTGAATTTGATGATTGGTGATTGAGTTAGTGATTTCTGCAAAATGTTCTTGTATTCTAAATATTACTGGAGAACATGCATTCACTGCAGCCAAGTTTTTAGATAAAACTAAGGGTTTCTTCCTAAACCAACAAGGAAGAAGACAAAACTTCCAAGTCATCTGTGTTCACATTCTACTAGCTTGTTGTATGCTCATGAACAATGATAACCTTGCTACAGTCCCAAACTTGCCATGTTACTGCAGGGTGACCGAGTGCACATTGAGGCTTTTGTGTTTTGAAAGCAGAGAAATCTGTAACCACAATAACACACCCCACATGGCTCATATAATGAAGGTGTTTTGTCACCAACAGTCCCAGTGCATATTTTCTTGTGCTTAATATTATCTTGACTGTTCTGTTAAATACTAACTTAATTTATCTCCAGTGTTTGATCTTTACATTTGCTTTTTATTTTACTTGGACCATCTTTAAAAGCTGCTTGTAAAAGTGAATATGGGATATCATAAATGTAATTTTGAAAGTTTAGTTACAAACTTGAGCTATATTAGGTAACTGTACAGTGACAATTTATCAGACATCCTCTGATCCCACGTCACTCAGCACCTGGCAATAAAATCAGTAAACTTCCGTGTGAAAGTACACTTCAGCTAGAGAATACATCCAAAAAGAGAGAGCTTAATCACAGACCTAATCACTAATCACAGGACTTCCAGCCATTACATTAAAAGACTTGGCTGCCAGTGTGTGCTGCAGCCTATGAGCAGTGGTGAACAGGGCACCAATTGTGTTATTTCAGCAGTGGAATGATGCTGGGTCTGTCAAAGCTCTTTTTCTGTACAAGGAGAAAGAGGAGGAACGTGTTCAGGCTCAGTTACCTGGTATTTTGAATACTGTCAAGGAGCAAGGCTTGCAGAAGAAGCCCAGAATACTTCCCAGAAATCAGGAATTGGAGTTATCTGTCTGACAAAACATGTCAAAAGAATATTGGAGGAGGTGAAAACTGGGGAAGCCAAAGCAATGTGTGAGGAGAAGTTAAATACATCATGTACACAGAGAGCTAGATAAAAGAGCAGAGTGATGTTCTGACTGCAATGTAGAAAGCATCCTTGAAGAAAACTGCTCTTGTTGCTTCATTAACATACCACATGAGAAAAAATTTCCATCAGACTATTTATAAAGCTCATCTTTGTAACTTTTTAAATTCTTTTCAAAGTACAGTCTATTTTGCAGTTTGGGGTGTGGGTTTGTTTTTTTGCTTTTTTGTTTTTTGCTTGATACAGATGATTGTTGCCTAGTCTACAAGTGTGTGCTTGTGTTTTTCCATTACCTGGATTATTTTTCACACCCATCTTCCCAGGTAATCAGGAGCTGATTTTAATTTATCTTGCCTTGGAGAGAAAGGCAGATGGAACATCTTGTTGAGGCCCTATGCAACCTTTTTTTTTATGGCTGAGCATCTAGAGAATAGAGAATCTTTGTGAGGATGGAAAGGATTAACAATCTGGTAACTTCAAAGCACTTCAAGAAGAACTACGGTTTTTTAATTAAATCCATGCATGAACAAATAAAGTATGAAAACATTTTATTCTAAACCTTAGAATGCTGCATAGCTTATTCGCCAGATTTCTGTAACTGCTTCAGTTGTTCTCACACAGGCATCTAATCTAAGACTAGAGCATCAGAAGCACTTGCACAAGCCTAGGGGATGTGACTTGGGACCTTTGGAAGGCCTGTGTCCTCTCAGAGCCACAGTGGAAGACCAGGCAGGATATTTCAAAGTGGAACTGGATGGTGCTGTGGGCTCCTGAGTCGAGCCCTTTGTGCCTGTCCTTTTTATCTCTGCTTGACACCTGTGAATGGGGAGGTGTTGAGCAATGAGAATAACTAAATCAACACAAAAACTATGGGGTTTAAGGCATTTGGTACACAGGTCATTAAATTTGAAAAAAAGACAAGCCTGTGGAGCTCTGGGGAAGCCAACACCTACTTGGTCTGAGCGATGGTAGTCTTGTTATTTTGCATCAGACAAAGACTGGAATCAGTCAGCCATTTCCATTGTAGGAAACACCTTCCCTGTACACCCTTCCAGTGTTTTTTAGCTCATGCTGTTTTGGCAGAGCACTGTCCAAGCATCTATATTATTGGCTCTTCTGTGTGGAAGAGGTTATTTCTTACTTTGGCTAGTGAAAACCAGTTGAATTTAAATAACATTGAAGGGAATCTGCTTTTCATTTTCTTTGTGCTCCAGGGCTCATTGAAGTTTGGTGGCCATTGTTTTTAATGGAGTTTATGCCAGGCTCTCTGTGTTACTGTTACAATATACATTTTACAACTATTCATCACATTTTTTTGACAGACATTTACATATACTGTCACTGTCTCTTTCAAAAGCAAAGCACATTTTCTTCATCTGTGGTGGGTCTTAATTAGGGTATCTTGTGCAGCACAGAGAAGAATTATTTTCGGTAGCAAAACGAGCAAAAATGCTGTTCTGTTGTATTGCTGGAGAAGTCCCTCATACTTTAAAATTTCCTGGCTTGTACATCTGTAGGAGTTGCAGAACATCCATACATCCATAGCTATACTACAAACAGGCTGTGAGGATGAAGTCTTCATATGTTTCACTTGCGAGTTGTTTACATTTGGGTTTTTTTGTAGAAGAGTCAATAGAGCTTTGTTGCCATCTTGTATATTTGTATCCTAAAGCACTGATTGGAAGAATTTTGTACCAGACCCATCTTTCTCAGACTCCAAATAATTATTTGGGGTTGGAAACTTTAAGAATTTTGAAGCGCATAGTGTACTGTACTATTTGGCGAAGCATTTGTGGAAAAAGGGGTGGGGTGTTTTTTTTTTTCTTTCCTCAGGATTCTTTAGTTTCTGGTTATGTAAAAAGTTGAGGTGAATTTGTCTTCAGGTGTCTATTTTTTCTATAGAAAATGTTTGCATGTTACCACTTACGTGTAGATTACTAACAGTCATTTATCTGAAAAGTACGTATCATCCAAGTGACTACTGAAGTGAGAACTAAATTTGAATTGGAAACTTCTTGAAAGCTGGGCTGAAGTAAAATGTGTGCTGATATTGCAGGAAGATTGTGACATCATGGAGGCTGATCTGGACAAAGATGAAGTTTTGAAACCTCAGCTGGGAGAGCTTGCAGGAGAGAAGCTGCTAACAACTGAGTACTTGGGAGTGAGTACCACTCATGACCCTCTTGAAATAAATTAATTTGCTGGATTAAGTGTTGAATTTCATCAGTTTCATTACTTTCTAAAATCTTTTCTTCTTCAAATTGTTCCTTGAAGAGAGGAATTCTACTAGCATAGCAGTCCAAATCTTTCAGTCTGCTTTATTAGCTGCTGTTCAGAGTAGGTGAAGTAAGTTTGAGCCACCCTTTCACAGGAGGTGGTCAGGCTTAATAATAAGCTAAAGGCAGCCTTAGGGTTCTAGTGCTACATCAGTGACTTTGTGGGCACATAAAGCAAAGTGCTGAGCAAGTTAATAGACTGCTGGTTTGAAATTATTTTGAAAAATAAAGCTTAAAAGTTAACTGTTCCTGCAGGCATTAGGCCAGATCAAGTATTGTATGTTTTACCTTAGGCAGTAAAAAACCATTAAGTAAAAAAGCATAAAGTTGGCATGAGTACCATTTAGTGTTCTGTGACTAATTTGAGATGAATGTGATTGTGTGCCTTCTGGATTCCTGAGTCCATAGGTCCACCAGTTCTGGTGATGGAAACTCAGCCAAGCTAAGTTGTCATGGAAGAGCCTACAGTGATTCCAGGAAATTTTATCTAATGACAGCAGAATTCAAGATAGTTTCTGATGCAGGATTTCTACAGAGTTTTCTCTGTGGCTGCAGTTACCTGTCTTTCCACTGCATTCTCTTTTTCTTTTTTCTTTTTTTAATCATTTCATTTCCTGTTTGTCAGATAATGACTCATACTCCAAAAACCAAGAAGAAACTGTTTCCTGGTGTGCACCAGAGTATAGATGAGCCTCTCCAGAGACCTGTGACTCCAGGTTATCACAGAACTGTGTACTTAGTGTAAGTCCAAATAATGAGACCATGTCCTATTTTTTTTAACTCCTTAAAAAAACCAAAAAAACCCCCAGCCAAACCCCAATAATGCCTGATAAATAACCCTTCCCTACATAAAAGTGCATTGTCATTGTAATTCCATAAAGATAATTTCAAAAAAAGAAAGAGGAATATTGTAGGTAGAGAATGGTCCATTGGCTGGGGTCACATACTTGGAATAGCTGAGTAAATGTTTACTGATCTGTTTGATTTAAATTTGTATTATATCCTGTGTGTTCATAGTCCTTTCATCTTCTCATAATATATTCTACTGGTTGGATATTGCATGGAGTATCTAAAATGCCTGGGACCTTACCCTTTATAAGCAAAAAAGTATATTGCTTTGGGGAGACTAGCTATTCACCCATAAGAGAACAGATTGAAAAGAAAACTGGAAAGGCAAAAATCTTGGTATGTTGGATTTCCTGCTTTGGAAGCAAGACATTTTCCAGTGGGAGGGTCTGTGATGCCTTGCTCTTGGTGTGAGTGGAGTCAGAGGTAGAAGGCTGCATTGTAAATGGAATGAAGAAACCTTACAGTGTAGAGTTCCTCCAATATGCTGTGCCTTCTCTTAGAACAAGTAGATCTTTATCTTTTAATTTCTGAGATGAGACTACTTTTCACTGTCCTTACCAAGGAAGCAAAATACCAATGATCTCTGAAATTTAAATGATTTTTTTACTTTCAGTTGTGTACAGTTTTGCATTTCATCAAATCCAAGTAGCTACAATGCAGGCAGCAGTATATCATGAGCATTTAATGTTTTGATTTCTGCCAATTCTTAAGCTGAGAGTAACTCCAACAAAGTATAGATAATAGTAATTCAGTCACAATATTGGTGTGGGTAAGAAGGTTAAAATGAGTAAGTAACCTGTAATACAATAGAGTAATGAATTCAGAGGAGAGAAGTGGTTCTTAGAAGAACATACCAGCCCTGAAGTCTGAAGACTCTTCTGTGTCATTTCCTCTGCCATTCTTTGCTTTCATGTTTGTATTTTCTATTTTTAAAGTGTATTTCCTCCACATTTTAGTGTGGAAGATCCACATGGAAAACAGTGAGGGCTGGTTTAGTCTGTAGTTACATGGATGCAGTTGAATCTGATTGAAATCTACTCTTGGGGGTTGGCAGTGGTCCCAGCTTTCTTAGCCATGTTTGTTCCCTACCACTGTCTTGTGCTAGCATTCTCATCCATTCAAGTAGGTGATCTGACTGGGAGCCCTCCTGAGCCTCCCAAATGTCTTTTTATGACTTTATTATTCATATGGGATGATATCAATTATGTTAGCAGGGCCTTAGAAAGGACAAGTTTAACATAGCAGATCTAGGCATGGAAAAAGTGAGGCTGAAGATCCCACTTTCCTTGCACGTTATTATTCCTGTTGTGGGCTAGGAGACCTGAATTGACTCTGTGGAATCAGCTGTTAGGGTTGCCTTTCAGCTTATTTAGAAAGAATTTTTCAGGAGTAAATCTTAGTTATCACTCGAGTGCCTAAGCATTGTGTTCCTGCTTTATAAATAGAAAGGAAAATAAGCTTGTGATACCAAATAGAGTTACCTATGGGGAGTCAGAAAAAGGGTGACAAAGCCCAAGGGAATGGCTTTTATTTCCTGGTGCCATGTGGCACACTGCAGTTTATACAGCAGAAATCATCTCCAGAAGTTATCACGTGTTGCTCTTTATCACCATTTACACAGGCAGTATGTTTGCTTAACAGTATCCCGGGATACCAAAGTGATATTGGTGCCATATTTTGTCAAAACTTTAATCTCTTTATGAACAGCTGTGCAGCTCATGCCTCTACAAGACAGCTTCAGGTCACTACTGGATATGAAATGTTTTTTTACCGTTCTGGTAGCTTTGAGTGAAGAAGTGTTGGATTGCTGGTGCAAAGCAGTCTTTACAGATGCCTCACTGACAGACTAGGGAGGAACAGCGTAAGCATCAGAAATCTACCATGGTAAAAATACATGAAAATGAAAACCCCTCCTGCTCTGGCCAAATGATAGAAATAATAAGTGTTTGGTGCTCCCATGTTTTAAGTAGATACCACCCAGAATGAGAAGTTTGTATTTTATATTCAAGTAGTTTGTGTCCAAGAAAGCTGCTGTAAAGATATGAAGATGTTCTTGAATGTGATTTTCCAACAGAAAAGGACAAGGTTTCATGCTGTTTTAATTTTAGTAACTATTAATTTAGTATAGTGAGGAAATACTCTATTAGGAAGCTTTGCAAAAGGTAGATAATAAAGGTGACAGAATCTTAGCTTCCTTAGTTTGAAATAACTATATGAACTAATGTGGATGTATTTTATATTTTAAATAGTTTAAGTGGCTTGTGTATGTAAATGGCATGAAAAATGTCAGGCTTTATACCCTCCAGTGCAGCTTGGAGACCATCCAGAACAGTTGATCTGAATTATTTGAACTTTTGAGTTCAGCAGAGCGGTGAAACTACATTAAAAAATTGTGTAAATGCTTGCATTCAGAATTGAAGTGAATATAACTTGCTTGAAGTTCTTCATGTGAAGCTCAGTGTAACATGTTCCATTTTAAAAACATTGCGAAAGAGGAAGCAGTTGATGGAGAAACTATAACATATCTCCTTATGAGCTGCTGGTTCATACATCGTAAATGGGAGGGAGTGGATTTCTAGTCCTGAATGGAAGTATTCACTCGGAAAATTAATGCAGAATAGGCACTTCACATGTAGCAGCTATTCCATGCTAATTTCTCTATGGCTTCCCAGTGCAGACAAGGCTCTAGTTACTTCAGCTGAATTGTCGTGGGATCCCAGAATGGACAAGCTCTTGCTGTATGGAGCTGAGGAAGCCAGGAAATACTGGAAAGCTTGGGGGGGGGGTTTTCACCTTTTTTTTTTTTTTTCACCCCCTCCTCTTTAAAGACTCCCTGGCTGAGATCACTCGAGGGAATGAACTACTTAAATTCTGTTAAATGTTTCCTTAGAAACTGATTTAGCTGTGAAATCATTAACTTCCTTCTTGGACAGCATCCTTCCTAACTAGAAATATAGTGTAGTTACCTTAACCTGATATTGGGCAGGGAAACTTGCTGCGTCTGCCAACTTCTTTTCACACCCTTCTTGCTTCTACTATGCTTTATTTCTTGTTACTAAGCAATCTTATCCCTGTTCTGTCCTTCAGCTACCTCAGTTTCTGGTTAATCCAACCTCACTTGGGTAATAAACAGTTCTAGTGAACTGCTTTAAGTCTGAATTGCATATTGCTCTGTAAAGTTAAACCCTAGTGATATTCAGGAGCAAATCTTAAATCCTTGAAAAAGTATTGAAGACCTCTCTGGCCCACTGCTACAATCTTTTTCTTTAAAGAAAGTCCTGCGAGTATTTTGCAGGACTGCAAAGACTTCAGACTGCATAGTTTCCTTTTCTCAGCTTTTTTATTGCAGTAGAAAAAAATTTCAATCTCAAGTACGTCTAGCATCAGCTAATTTGAGGGAGCTACATTTATTCAGTTAAATTATGTCCATAGCACTAGTTTGCAATATGAAATATAAAATGCTTCCAGTATCCACTATGTTATTATAGAAAATCAGAAAAAAATCAGAGTTTACTTCCATGCAACTTCTTATGCTGCAAGTATCCATCACCCTGCATTCTCTTTTCTCTTCCAGGCCAGAAAACGACACTAATTCTTGTCATGGTGGGGATGAGAAGCTGCAGCCTCTGCTGCCTGGTCATCCTTCTAATTGCAGTGTGAGCAGGTCCAGCGTTTCTGACCTCTGCATTTCCTCTTCATGTAAGGATATTCTGCAAATTCTGTTCTTAACTGTTGCTGTCTTTCTTGATTGGGGCAGGACTTTGGGGCCTAGATTCTTGTAGATTTCTTTTTTGCAATGTAGCTGTGGAACTGCCCTCCCTTTGTAGACCTCTGGGGCACAAGGTTGTATTTCTGCTTAACGTGAATGGATGGCTGCAGAGGTAATGTGTGGTCAGCAGAGACCAATGGTCTCACTTGCCTTCCTCCATCTTGTATCTTGTGGAAGTGCCAAGGATCATACCCAGGCCTTCTGATCTGCAAAGTATGTTGTATTTCACCCCACGATGTCCTCTGCCTAGGGAGAGAGCTGCAGCCCAGAGGCAGTGTGCTTCCCAGCAGGCAAAGCCCCTTACTTGATCAAATACACCCTTGTTTGGACCTCAATGGATCACTGTCTGCTGGCACCTGCAGGCTCTGTTGGCAAGACCTCTGTGTTAAAGTTGAAGGCAGCTGCAGTTATCTGCTTAGATTTGCCACTACATTCAAACCAGAAAAAGTTGGGGAGGATGGGAAGCTGAGTGCTGTGTAGCTGCATTGTGGGTGATGCTGCTCAAGATTCTCTCCTTGCAACCTAAACTGAAATTAATGCAAGCTCAGAAACACATGGCAGAATTTAGAAGGTTTCAGGCTGCTGAAATACTCAATTTCTGACTTGTAATATCCACAGGATCATGGAACTTCAGATGTGAGAGTTTCAGACTTTATGCAGGGTTTTATTAACATTTCCAATTAGAGATTTAAGGCAAAATGTTCTGCAGTCCTAGATAAAGGATCTTGCAGCATATCTGCTATAGAAGTATTAATAAGTTCAGACAAAGCATGCCTTTACTTTGCTGAAAAATATGCTTTGAAGCACTAAAGGAATAGCATACTTTTTTCTCTCTCTCCCATTTTTTAAATTTCCTAGAGGAAATGAAAAGGATTCTGAAAAAAGGAACCAAGGTCTTGCAGACAGGAATCTGCTTGCGTAATGCCTAGAGCTGATAAATATAATGTGCTGAATGGAAGGTGTCTGATAGAAGCAGATGAAACTCTTGTTCAGACAGGCAGTTGGGTTCTTGCTGTTGTATATGAGAGCTGCTGTCCCCAAGGGTCACTTTGCTCAGTAGCACCTTCAGTGTGGCTGAGCCTGTTCTGTGGGAAGGTTCACTGGCCACTTGGAACAGCAGAGGCTGCAAACTAATCAGAAGCATACTGATTTGGCAGTTTCCCTGTGCAGAAGAAAAAAAAAAGAAAGAGTTTCATATATTCATGCTCCTTAAAAGAAATTAAGCCAAAGAGGTATCAAAGGTGTTCTTATTTGCTGTTCTAAAGTGTAATTGGATGCAATTTCTGAGGCATTATGCAGCCACCAGGAGCCTAGCGTGCCTTCTCAACCACCCTTTGATAATATCTTGCCAGTGAAATGTATTCATTCACCTTTGTCACCTTTTCTGTGCTGCTGGTGATGTCTGACAGTTCACTTGTAAAGATTTGTGTGGAGGTTTAAAGAGGGAACCTGAGTAAGTCAGCAAAGCAAATGTTCATTTTTGATAGGGAATATTGATTTGAAGCTTTCATGCTGAAGAAATTTCTGCCAATTTTAATGTTCTGTGTTGTCAGAACATTGCTTGTAGCCTCAGTCTAAATTTGTTTGCTGTTTTCAGTCAAAATTATATGTAAGTGGATGCTAACAAGAGAACTACTTTATATGCAGGAAAATCTTGTAGGTCAAATTATACTTTGTATTGGAAGTACATATATATATATATGCATATATATATGTTTGTTTGTGCCTTCTAAGATATGGCAGGGAACAGTACAAAGCAGAAAGGTGAAAAAACAGTTGTACTGCTTCTAGAGGCTCTTCTTATGCTCTGCCAAACATAGCTGTGAAATAAATACACTATTTATGGAGTTCTGATCATTATGCAATACTGTTGTTCTGGTCGGTACCAGGAACCTTCTCACTTATAAAATAAGCATTTTCCAGCACAACAGGCATACTTTGGGATTGAGTTTCCTGCAGTCAAGTTGTAAAATGAATAGTAAGGAACAAATAGTGAAAAAATGGTTAGACTGAAAGCTTCATGTCATCAGTTAGCATAATCAAGGTCATATGTCAAGGGAGCTAAGTTTAGCCCGAAGAAACCTTGATCCTCTTTTATTTTCTAGAATTGAAATCTGCCTCCATGCCTGAACTCATTCAACTGTTCTTGTGTCATTCTGATATTTTTTCTGGGTCCATCCTCCCTTTTTATCACTTTGGTAAAGAATCAATCATTTTTTAAAAATCTGGGGTTTTCTCCTTTTTTTCCTCTCTTTTTTTCTTTCTTTTTCCTTTTCTGTCTTTTTTCCTTTTTTTCAATTTTTTTTCCTCTTTCCTTTCTTCCCTCTCTTCCCTCCCTTTTCCTTTCTTCCATTTTATTTCTTCTTTTTCTTTCTTTCTTTTTCTTCCTTTCTTCTTCTTTCTTTTTCCTTCTTTTTTCTTTCTTTCTTTTTTATTTTATTTTTTCTTTTATTTCCTGCAAGCAGAAAACTTGGAGACTAAAGATAACAATGAATCCTGGTCATCTTACTACACTTGTTATTCTGAATGTCAGACAGTACATATGCTGGGCAGACAACTACTTGTCTGAAAGTGACCTGATCTGCATTGTTACCAGCATGTGAGAGAAAATGAGGACAGCAACCTGTCCTGACCATGGGAGTGTTGGAGCTAGGGATTTTTCCTAAACTATTATTAAACTTGCACATCTTGGTAGCTTTGTGTGTCTCAGCAAACTGTCCTTCCCTTCTCCATTAGTGCAAGGCATAAATGAAGCATATTGAACACGTGATAAACCTCAAGTCTGAAGTGTAAGATGCTGGATTTTGTCCACAGTCTGCCTGTTCCTGTGGATAGGTACAGACAACTCCAAGTGGTTCTGAGTTTAATGTGATATCAGCCTTTAGCTGATGTGTGCTAACTCATGGTCTGCAAGCTCCCAGTGCATTGCAAATGCAGAGTATAGCTGCTTTGAAAATGATCCAAGCATGATTTACTTTCCAACTGCAAAGGGCTGGAAGCATGCACACTGCCATGCTTGATGGGCATCAGCTCGTCAGCTGATGAGCCCTAATGTGCTCTGCCACACCAACTCACCAGCCTGCCCTTATCTCAAGGTTTCCTTCATACAGCAGGAACTGTGACTTGTGTTTCTGATAAAATTGTAATGAGAGAACTTCTCATAGAACTGTTTTTCTTTTTTAAACAGTAGTTGAGATGAAGTCATCTAAAGTATTGTCACCAGGCCATGGGACGGACCGAAGCAGCCCAGGTGATGACGATGCCTCATCTTCCCGACCCACTGACTTCAGCCAGGACAAAGTAAATGGGCAATCCCACAGGTATGATTTATCGAGATGAGAACCTAGAAGTACAAGAGGCATCTGAGGGGACTTACCAGCTAATTCCGTGCTGCTGTGAAGACAATCTGTGAAGTCATTTGATGTATGATGTAGTCTGGTCTGAGACAGCTGTGGTGGTGCCTGCCAAACAAATTACCCTTAGCTGTGCCAGAGGCAGCTGTTCAATTTCTAGGCATCTGGTCCAGAATGGGAGCAATCTCAAGCAAGACATTATAAATTAACTTCACATGTATGCACAATGCAGTCTTCTGCAAATAAAACTTCCCGATTCTTTCCTTAGACTATAACCCATGAAAAATTATATATTACTAACGAAATTGAATTGTGAGAACAGGGCAAGAATTAACTTGCAGAAGGAAGAAAAATTAAGCATTTAAGTGGATTCAGGGTTTTTAAACATGATGAGTTGCTAGCACTGATGACCAGAGTCCCTGTTTCATCCACTAGAAGGGTATAGCAAGGGAGACCATATTGTGAGTTCTCCCAGCAATGGTTTCCAGTCTTTGAAACAATTTATGTTAAAAGAAGATGAAAGATTTTGCTCTCTTTCTTCTGTTTGTACCTTGAGCCCTCTGTGACGCCTTTGTCATATGTAGGACTGTGATGTTATATCTTGGATGAGAACTAGGAATTCATTAGTAGTTGGCCCAAGTTTTACCCAAGTTTTGCAGGGTCTTCATGTGTCCTTCAGACATTAACAGCTTTTTCCTATAGCTAATTTGATTGGGCCAAGTTTTAAACAGTAAGTGTAGAGAAATATTAAAAGCAAGTACATTCCAGAAGTAAAACACAGAATGGGTGGAGATGTGTTACAGGAGAGGTTTTTGTGGATCTGATTTTGCAGAAGTGCTTAGTTATTTGTGGCAGTTAAAACTCTAGCACTTCCGAAAACTGGGCCCTCTGCTTAGGACTTTGTTTCCTTCTGGCCTACAGGTGCCTGTTTGTGGTTTGGGGGAGTTTGGTGTGATTTTGTTGCTTTGTAGGGTTTTTTTTTCCCCCCAGTTGGGCTGTTTCAATAGTGAGATCTGAGAAATCATAAACTATCAAAAAATTATCACTGTTTAGCAGCTGAAGTGCTTAGTAGTCATAGCCTTATCACTGCATTACTGCTTTTATTTCTGCTGCCTGTCCAAACAAACAGTAGCTAAGGACATGCTGCAAATACAAATAGACTATGAAAATTCTATGGCCAAATTGTTTGCTTTGTGGCAGACAGATTATTTTTTAGAGTTTGGCTACCAAGAAGTCATACATGGGCAGTGTCTTGCCCCCAGACCTTGGTAAGAGGCTTTGCTTCTCTACAGTCATAACCTATTTTTAAAAATATGTGTACTTAGTAATACTGAATTTTTTCCTTGTATATCTAAATCTCGGTAACAGATCTCTAATTGAAGACACAGGTGCAGCATCCTACAGAGGAAGATAAGATCTTTTCATTGCAGGCTTCCTTAGCATGCATACAGTGATTTGTGCTTACAAATGCAGCCTCAAGTTACGGATATGGGAATGTAGCCATTCAGAGTCCAAGAAAACATGGGGTTTCCTGTGTCAAGGGTCTTTTGTTAAAATGTTGGTGTTGCAATAGCTAGACCTGCCTTTTCATTCTTTCATTCCTGGAAGCATACTTTAACTTGTTTGCAAAACAAACAGAATGCATAAATTGCTGCTTTGCTCATAGTTTTGACCACTGTAAGAGATGTCTCCTTCCTTCTAGTCAAATACCAAGACCTACCTAGAAGGGGTATGTGTGAGAAGGGGAGGGCTGAGTTGTGGTGATGAAGCAGTCACTGCTGTTTCCCCTCTTCCTCATCAGTAAATTGGGAATTTAACTGCACAGATATTGGTGAAATTACACTAAATCAGTGTGAAAGAAGAATGAGGCCCTTGTAGTGACATGTCTATTGGAGTTGTTTTATTTCCACGGGAACAAATGATTGTTCTAGCTGATGCATGTCAGACTGGCAGCTGCCCTTACTTTGCTATTCCCTCCTCCATTTCAATTATGTAAGAACAGACCTGTTGTGCTAATCAAGGATAAATTTGTAATAGACTTGAGTTTAAAATTGTGGCTGGCTGAAAAAGCCCTTATTTTTTTATTGTGACTGTGTCCAGTATCATCATCATAAAGAGTTTAAACTCTGCGGGACCTTGTTAGGTCTCTAATCACAGAAATTACAGAAAGTTAGGGGTTGGAAGGGACCTTGAAAGATCATCTAGTCCAACCACAAGCAGTGGTCTTGCTTTTCTGATAACCTGGTAAAAATGGCTATAAGTCCAAGGGTATTTCTCTTGGAGAAAATAGTCACAACTTTGTATGAGCAAGTCCTGTAATGTCTCCTGGTTAATTATTTTGATCCCAGTGTTGGTCTGTTGTGCACTTTTTTATGGACAATTATTTCCATTTTGCCAAGTAAACAGTTATATTTCTTTTTAGTGCAAATGTAGGTTTCTTTGTGATTTTGTTGTAGGTTTTGTTTTGTTTTGTTTTTTTATTCATGCACTTGCTCACAAATTACCACACGTTGTAGTAAATTACTCCTTTACCAAATACTAGGGAACATTTTCCCACAGTAGATTTGGCTGCTTCTTTCTTCATCTCATCAAGTTCTAAAGGATGCCAAATAGCAGTGTTCTGTGTTATTTGGAGGATTAATTATTTTCTGTTGATCTTGGCCCAGTTATTGATGTAGTAAAAGGTGTGGTGGTTCTGTTACACCTGAGTGCAGGACAGAGTTCTGCTCTGCATTTTCTCCAAAGAACAGCAGAGTTTTTTCAACTTCACAGTATTTGGTACCACCTTACTTCATATAATCCTTTGCTGAAGAGTTTGCAAATATGTCAGCCATCCTGTGTGACCACTGCATGTCTCTGTGGTGTAGTGACTCTGGCTGTATGGCTTTGCATGGTCTCCAAAGTGGTTTTGGTCCAGCTGCCTGGGTTACTGCAGGGAAACTCTGTGAACATTTGTTGATAGCTGTAAAAATGCTTTTTAGAGTATGGGAATGCAGATCCAGGGTTTTATTATCTGTTGCTGAATAAGATAAAAAGAAAAGATCGTTTACTTCTCAAAACTTGCTGTGAGGTTGTTGGATCTTCCTTTTATATCTACATTAGCATATCCTCCAACAGGTAAGATGACCATGAGGAGCACCTGTGAATTGAAAACCCAGCTCTTGTACCAGAGTGAATAAAATGACAAAAAAAGCAACAACAATGAGATTGTTTTGTGATGAGAGATATTTAAATATGTCTGTGATCCACCACTTGGGGTTTTATCTGGCCAATCTTTCTTTTTTTTGCTGGTATGTGTCTGCTGCCATCTACCACCTCCTCCTTTGGAAGGAGACAAGTGCAATAAGTACTCAGAGACAGGCAGAGGACTGCAGAGATGGCTCCTAACAGGCCAGTTAGCACGTCTCTGTCTTCAATAGTTAGTGCATGCATATGTGAAATAGAGACAATTAATGCTATTTAAAATACAAAAGAAATGCTTGCTCAAATCTGCCTGCAAGGTGAATCAGGGCTGTGGACAGGCTAATCAGCACTGCCTCAGCCACATTCCCAGGAGAAAAGGGGAGATTAAATGTCTTGAAAATACTCCTAATTACTCTTTCTATGGTCACAAAGGGTTCTTTTGAGGAAGCTTATAACACGGGGACTTTCTATTTTAATCACCTGTCTAGGTGGCACCTTTTTCGATCTCCTGCCTTTGGCTCTGCTTGTATTTCCTTTTAAAATACGATTAGCTTTTTCATGGACCTGTTATTTCAGTTTAACCTTTTGTCCTTCTTCAGGAGAAAAAATACTCACTAGAACAAAAAAGAATGTAGAGTAAGAATAGTTTTAGAGACTTGTGATTTCCTGATTGCCACTATTTTTGTACCTGCTAAAGAATACAGTGATGCTGAGGGCAGGACAATGTATCCTCACACAGTCATGGACTAAGTTTTAAAGAATTATATTCTTGCAGCACATACAGATTGGGAAATAGCAGCAGCTGTTTTATGTTCTCGGTGTGAACAAGGAACCTGTGTGTCTGGGGACTTTATTTCACAGATGCCATCACAGCTTTTTGCTCTTTCAACAAAGCCTTCAGGGAATTCTACAAATCTTATCACAGGTGGGAGCCAGAGAGACTGCCTCTGGCTGCCAAGATTGTTACCTATACCTGGGAGAAATAAGTGTCTGTGTCTTAAAAGCATGTATTCCTGTGCTGTAGCAGATCTATAGTTTTTTTGAGGGACCTCAAATTACTTCTGTGTGTGTGATAAATACAATGGAAAGCAGCTAGAGATCTGTTACTCGTCTGCAGGAGACTTAACTGAACCTGTTCAATCCTGTTGTCCAAAGAACCAGGTTTGAGTTGGACAGACAGGTGGATAGAGCCAGGTTTAGAAGCTGTGTGGTGAGTACATGCCCCAGGGCAGTACCTCTGGTGCCATGTTCCTTTCCATTCTCAGTCTTTCTGGATTTTGAACAGTCCCTCATGTTGTCACATCATGTACTGCTGGTTTCACTTGGCTGCAGACTCACTATGCATACATATTCATCCATGCATTGCTAACCCTTTCCATCTCCCCTACAGTGAATTGCCCTCAGCCTTCACCAGCAAACCCAAGATCCCTCGCACTCCTGAACCACTGAATGCCAGCACTAGAAAGGGAAAGGTCCCAGCCATTGCCCCCCAGTTCTCTCAGTCTGGACCCCAACAAACAAGCCGTCCCAGCTCCTCAGGATCATCCACAAGGAGCAGACAGAGTAAGTGGAAAAAGTCATAATTCTCTTTGTCAGTCCTTGGGTTGGGAAAGGAGGGAGCACTGTAGTAGCTCTCCAGGAATGAAGTTGTATGCTACAAATGTGCCAGGAGTATATGACAATGTACTTGTCATCTGCAGGATGTATGACTGTGTAATTATACCCTGCTGAACACTGGTCTTGTTTCCAGGCTGCCATGTGAGCAGTTAACAGACATGCTTTTCCTGTGTCTGGGTGGAGAAAAGTGCCCCAAATTCCCAGAAGTTTGCAGGAAAGTTTCTAGTCTCAGACTGTATTTTCTCTATATGTCCTTAGACTATTTCCTTTCCTTTAGACACTTGTTCATTCCATTGTGTGACTTGTTTAACGTTCTTGAATTTGTATCCCTGGGTGTGTCTACACTGCAACTGAATGTATACCAGATGTCAGGCAGTTCAGAAGATGGGATCAGGACAGCCAAGCATCGTGTGCTGCTTGTGGCAGCCCTGCTGCTGGAAACTTGTATTTAAGCACCATATGAATGTGTTGTTGCCTGAGTAAGTGTAAGCAGTAGTAGTTTGCATTGGACTCAGAAGAGAGGAGGGCTGTGATCCTGAGGTTAGAGGGGAAAGATGGATGCATGCTTTAAGCCAGCCAACACCAACCCAGTGAAGTGGAAATGTTGATTTCAGATGGTTGCACAACAATAAGCATGTGTATGGTGTGTAAACTGTGTGGATTTGTGGGAAGACAGAGAGAAGAAAGATGCATTCTTTAGTAACAAGTAAGTTTTTTCTCTGGAGTGCAGGTAGGACTATCTGAATTCAAATACACCTCAGGGGCCAGCATCGATGGGAACAGCAGGAGCTGTGTGCTGTATATTCTTATTCCAAAGGTATCATGAGAAGTTTAGTGATGATTATTTGATCACAATGTAACATCAGCTCTACTCTTGAGCTGTAACTGTTATCTTTAAACACTTCACAAAGATATGATAGCTCATAATACTTGTAAACCTTCCCAAGAAGTTTGAGTTACTTGTGTATCATTAGCTCCTCATTACCGGTAGGGAAAATGAAGTGCAGGGAACTGAAATAACCCAGTAAATCAGCAGGAGAGCTGGAAAGAGCTTCCTAAGTCTTGTGTTTTTCTCACTCACTGATGTATGTGCAGGGAGATGAGGTGGGTTCATTCAGAGAGTACAGGTGAGGCAATAGAAGGGAATGTCCTTGGTGTCTCAGGGAAGTGTTGACCTAGAGAGATATTGCTTGAACAGTCCTGTGCTTAGGTAATACTGACAGCTCTTTTGGCTTTACTTTTGGTGCAGATGCTCTGTGTTTTACCTTTGACATCAGTGCTTTCTCTTTCCTGTGATAGGATTTTACCCTGACTGAATGTTGTGTTAACACCTGAGAGTCTGTCCCTGGTTCCTCCTTTGGTTCATTTACAAAAGCACTAGGCCATTGAGAAAGAAAAACTCTGATGAAGAAGGGAAAAGTATACTGCATGTGTGCACTAAAACTCTTCCACACGTTCTAGTTTCTGCAGGGCAGCTTTACAGTCCTGTGTGTGTACTATGGAAGATCTGACACACGTGTTGCTGTTGTAGTGCTCTTCTGTAGGTTCCTGTGGCACAATGTGCATCCTAAAACTGAATGTATAGCAGGCATCACATCTTACTATGTGTCCATTTACCTCTCCTCCAGAGGTTTCTTTTAGTCTTCTAGCTAAAAGTTATCAAGATGCTATGTCCCAGTGGAAGACTGACTTTTGTTTATGGATTTCTTAGTATTACTGGTGAAATACAAGTTTTTGTAGCTGATGGGCATGATGAGGAAAAAATGAGTTTCTGATTGTACTTACTTGATGTCCTTATTTTAGAGACACATTTTTAGCTTGCTTTTAATATTTATTAGAGGTGTATTTTCTGGAAATAAGTTGCTTTTACATAAACCCAGCTGAAACAGCTGGTCTGCTCCTCTTGGAGCATGTGTGGAATGCCTGAGGAATGCAGAGGAAGCACAGGTACTTAGTGCAGCTACAGGCCTGGGGACAGATTCCTGCCTCAATTGTAGCTTTCTGCTGTGAGCTGGGGCTGTAAAGCTGCACCTTAGAGCAAAACTGAGCTCCTCCAAATAAAACTACTCATGCTGAGATTTTCCATGGATTCCCAGACGGTCCAGAGATGATGCTGGCAGCGTGGCTAGACCCTAGGGTGGACCTCCAAATCCAGATTTTTTTCACCTGTGCTTATGTGCTCCATGTGGACGTGGTTACTCTGCATCTCTTCTGAGCTCCTCTGCATGGGCACACTCAAGCTGTTTGCAGTGTACTGAGTTCTGGATAGTGCACAGTGGAGCTAGAGTCGTACAAAATTCTCACCAGAAGAAGGAGGAAGAATTTTTGTCAGGGGTCTGACTGGGTCACAGTGTCTCCCTATCCTCCCCAAATTCTTTCAGTGTCCCTTGACAAGTGGTCACCATAAACACATAAAGCATTTTCAAGTTGCAACACCAGTTGCTAAGGTGCCTTTGTGCATGTTCTTTGTGGTGTTTATGTCACTGTACAGGTTGAACAAGTGTTGCCCTCAGGCAGCTTCTATCTCGTAATAAATCTTGCTTTCAGCTGACAGACCCTTTCTTGCTGTTTTTCTGCAGGCAGCCATTCCTACAGGAAGTGAGAACAGTTCCTTTCCTCGAGAATCACCTGTCACATTGTTGAAAGACAGAGTCAGCTTCCTGTAATGAGCTCTACTGGCAACCTACTGAGAAGAGAGTGAGATTATTGACATTGCACAGCGATTCAGAAATTATCTGATGGGATGCATCTGTTGTCATCTCTAAAGCTGGCTAAGACAAGAGCCTTGTTATTACAATTCAAGGTCTCAGCAACAGCCCAGGAGTGATATGGGAGGTGGATATAGTTCCAGTGTCTCCGATAGTTTACTCTAAAGTGACATGGTCACCTTGAGAAGAAACTCCTGCTCTCTGCCTTCTGTGTCAGAGTAAATGTCCTTTGGAGACAGTATGTAGGGCTCAGCATAGGTGTCTGACCAAGCAACTGTCTTGTTTACATATTGCTTGCTGGACTAGCCTGCCACTTGCTTTTTTTAAATTACACCTTTCTGAATGAGTTGGGAGGTATCTGAATTCAAAGGATCTCCATAGGAGGGAAAATGTATGCCACATGTGCAGAGCCTCACTGCCTGGAGCAGTCTTGTGTGGAGTGAGATCTGTGTTTGGTTACTAGAGATTGGAGAGAAAGTAGTTCATCAACTTGTGATTGACCTGTGGCAGGTGAAAAACTCTGCCAGTCCCACAGCAAGCACCCATGTTCAGCTCTGAAGATCCGATCACCATATTTTTCTGCAGAAATTGCTCCTGTTTCTTCTTCCTATGTTGTTGTTTGTTGGTTTATTTTTTCTTTATTTTCTTCTTTAAAATTTGTGGAATGAATAATCCATTTTTTACACTGGAATGAAGAATATTTTCTTCATTCATAGGAGGCACCATGACAATGTCACGAGAGCAGAAGCAACTTGCTTTTCCCATGTGGCTGCTGACAGTCTTCTTTGGTCTTTGTTGCTTTTTTATATTCTTCACTCCTAAGCAATGACTTGATTATGTCTTTGTAAAATTTGTGCTGGTCTTCAGTGAATGTGAAGTGCTGGCTAGGCAAGAGAGATCAGGAAGCCCTCTCCTAAATAAAACCCAGCAGTTAATTCTGCCAGTGAATGATGAAGCTGGTGCTGATCGTTCTTTCTCTCAAAAGCAACAGTGACCAGGAAACACTAAAGTCCTTCACTGGAAGTTGACTTTTCAGTAGCACCCCCTTATGTGACAGAGCCATTAGGACAACAGCAGCTTTTCCAGAAATGCAGTTTATCTTGGAAGCTGGCTGCTGCTGAGGCAGAAACACTCAAAAAGCAGGGAGTATATTTTCTGTAGGTGGACTTCAAAAGGAAATGCTTTAACAGGTACAAAAAGGGAGAAGGTAAAGTGTTTGTTTTGGAGTTTCACCTTCAGAAACAAACAAGTGAAATGCAGCCTGAAAGGTGAAGCAATTCTAATCGTGACAATACCTTCCCACAGAGTGAAGAGTTTTTACATAAAGCCACCAAGGGTTTCCATAGAGCCAGAAGAAAGCCTTATGCTTGTGCTGAAACCTTGAATTGTGCCTCTTGGCATGTGGTGGCAACTGAGGAGCCAAAGCCCTTTCCTTGTGTGATGTAGTTGCCATGAGACTCACTGAGATCAGTGATGATGGGTCAAATATTTGCAGAAAGGGCTCCCAGGCACAATGTCAGTGACACCTTTGGATAAGAGACTTTAAACTGAAATCAGGATGTTTTGTAGGAGAAGATATCTCCTGTTTTAAGATGTAGTCACATTCACGTGGAAGCTGCTCTTTACTGCTCAGTAAGTTCAGGGTGCCCACAAGCCCAACACAAAGCAAAGATTATGGGTGTTGCTTTATCTCTCAAACTACATAGGACATAGAATTATTGCAAACACTTCATAGCCCCTGTCACATAGATCTCCATGCTAGACAAAGAAATCACCAAAAATCTCTGACTTATGCTTAGATTCATTCACCTCCTTTCCCAGCTGATAAACTCAGTTAATGGAAAAACATCCTCTGGCTCACAAAAGGGCAGTAATGGCAAACAGCCATGTAACTTACCTACTGGTCTTCCAGACAGCTTTTCTTTTTTCTCTGAAATGCTGCCTCCTTTTTGTATTGTAATATCAATGGCCAAGTTGTTAACACTGAAGTGCTAAGCATGTTCATTTGCATATGTGGATAACACAGAATGCTTCATGCTGAGTTTCATGTTGGAGCAGAACTGGTTCTCTGAGGTGCAGATTTTTTTTATTTTTTTTTTTGAGGGGGGAGGGAAAATGACCCGAAACAAAGCACCCCAAAACCTTGCTGGCTTTACTGTTACTTGGGGTAAAAACTGTACTGTTCCTTAAAAGTCAGCTGAAGGACGTAGTTAGGTGCCCACCAGCAGATCAAAATTTGTGAAAAACAAATGTGCATCTTGCAGAGCTGGACTGAAGGAAGCAAGCTGAAGGATATGTGGTTCACTTCTTGCAATGCAGAACTCTGTATGTACATTTTTTCACCTTTGAGACTGATGTTTTAGAGCGTGTATGGAGTTGGAAAACTGTGAGAGTATTTTTTATATTAATGCTTGAAAAACTTAATTTCCCAAATACTTGAGGGCAACTATGGATATGCATAGAAATAAATTATCAGTGAGCAGTACTTTGAGAGGCTGACAAAGTAATGTGTCCTCTTTTTCTCTGTGGTGCCAGTGAGCAGGTTTTGAAGCTAATAAGAAAAGTTAATTCTGCCTTTGTTAGTAGGACACCACTGTTCAAGGCTGAAAGGTCCCTGGATAGAGGCCAGTAACACACACACAGCAAATTCTGCACCTCACTCTTCAAAGTTGTTGGGTGTTTTTTGTATAGGCCATGTAGAGGCCACTGCTAGGTACAACACCACCCTGGTGAGTTCATAACAGGAGCAGTGGAAATTGCTTCCTGAGTGAGAGGGGTGTAATTGTACTTAAAAGTGGCTGTGATTTTGTTTACAATAAGCAAGTACAGTTATTACATTTGACAAGATCTACGAGGGGTTTTTTTTCTGGGGCCAAAGTGCTATGTGATGCTAGCATGCCTCATGGATATACCTTCTAACTAGGCAGTCTAGTTTTGTTTATGGGTAGTGTTATGAGAGACATAAATTGCGTAAGTATATTTAAATTTGCACACAGGGGTCATTCTTTACGAGTGCTTTAAAATTATCTGGGAGTGACTGGGTAAAAATGCTTCTAGAGGGATTCTTTTCTTTTTCTTTCTCTCTTTGATAGTTTTGTTTGGGGTTTCATGAACCTTTGTAGGTGTGCATTTGCTTACATTTCACTCTAATTTATTATCAAGAAATTCTGCCTCCGACAGCTTTGTCTTCACTGGAGTTGAAAACACAGCTCCCTTCTGTTCTGCTCTGCAGAGGTAGCATTGTTTACTCAGAAGTGTTGCAGAGCAGGCACCAACCACTCATTGTTCGTGGTCTCTCATGAGGAGAGCCCAGGCCATGCTGGGATGCCAACAGTGACATTGGTTTGGTGTCAGAAATATTATTTGTTAGAGGATTTAAATGTGATGTGGAAGATGAGAAAGGAAGTTCTTGGGGTGAAAAAATATTGCTGTGATGGGAAGGGACACAGTGGTTCTTTGGTTTGGCTTTGAGTGGTTTCCTTTAAGAGAAGTTTCACGAGTCTTATAAATCAGAGTGGAGGTTACAGTGTGGAGATAAAGCTCTGCATTGTGTTCATGCACATCTTGATTAGTGGTAGCAGAAAAGCAAACGGGCAACCTTCCTCCCAGTTATTTATTTACATCCAGACCTACCTTTTAGCAGACAGCTTGAATTCATCTTTGAGCCAATGCTAGCACATTGAGTCTGGCTCAGTATTGGAACAAGCCCTTTCCCAGGAGATGAGATGTTGGAGAGCTTGGAGGACAACCTTCCTCAGCAACTGTAATCCAGCCAAGGGGGGTGTGAGCCCAGCAGGCCACCTTGGGCACACCAGACTCTGCCATGTGGCACACTGAGCTTTAGAAGGATATAGATGTATGGGCATGACTAGCAAAGAGGCTATAGATCAAGCCTTGCAAACCTCCAGTGATCCTGGTGAGAATGGAGTACTAAAACACTTCTTCAACTAAGCCCTCTGGGCTTCTCCAGGCCATCTTCCCAACCTCCTGCTATTTGTATGAATTGTAAAAGGAGTGTGACTCATGGGAATTTATTGACAGGTGAGAAACAGATATTTCAACACAAACAACACAAACTTTAAAATCAGAGACTGTTCTGGCCAAGCTTTATGGGGATCTGCTGCTAACAGATTTTAATAGAAAACCAGCTTCTGAGTGCAGAACATGGAACACTGCCCTTCTCCATTACCAGACCAGTAAAACATCTAGCCTGGCATCTTGTCAGTGGTTGAGATGTGATGTTTCAAAGCAAGGTTCTTCCCTATGCCAGACTGCTTCCTGCCCTGCAGGGAAAGGGCATTGCATTCAGTTACAGGATCATGATCCAAATTTCCGTTCTTTAAGGATCTGATGCTCTCCAAGCAACAGGCTGAGTGGCACACCCCAGGACATCTAATAACTTTTTGGAACACATCCTCCTTTTACTACAAATTCTCTCAACAATCCTTCACATGTGGTCCACATTTCCAAGAAACTAGGGCAGTAATTTATTGCAGTGAAAGTGAAAATGCTCCACACAAACTGTGAGAAATCCAGGTGACAGCTTTAAATGTTTGCTCTGTTCTTATCTTCTTCAAATACGGGAAATGCTTTTCAAGTATGATTTTAAGTCCATGGGTTTGGAGAATGTCCATTATTTTAGTCATTCTGAGGGTGAGTGACCTAGCACTGTTTAATTTTAAAAAATTATTTCCTAGATGTTTTGCTGGTTTTAGTTTTAAAGGTTGATAAAGTAATACTTAATTTTATTCATTTTTCTTTTAATGATGCTGAGAGCTGATAAATGGGACAAATATAGAGGAGTGGATACCTGAAACAATAACTCCTATCTTGTAGATGTTTAAGGTGTATATGTTAGACTGTAGCTGACAGCTATGAATGCAGAGGTCTGAAAATCACCTAGTGAGGGGTTTTAGGAGGTGAAAAGACCTCCCTTTGCTGCTCTCAAGGAAAATTGGCTTTTATAGGCCCAATTTTCATGACAGTCACATAGGCCTCCTTCTCTGAGGAGTGAAAAAGTTGAGCTAGAGTGAGGATGGGAGGTAAGTGCTGGAAATAGCAGCTCTGTGCCAAGTGATACAGTTCCTCATTTGGTCTGCCATGTGCCGGTCTGACTGCCCTAGCCCTTGTCTGGATCCGGTTGACTATTGGCAGAGGTTGAATGCTTCCTGAGAACAAATCACTTTATTGTTCAGGTCTGCTCATGCCCTGCCTTTGGGGAGCGTGTGCTTCGTGTTGGTAGCAAGGAGCAGGACCATTAGCACCAAATGAATTCTTTGTCGAGCAGCATGTCTCACTGAAATTTTTACCTTTTTCTCCAACTGCTTTCCCCTGGATCAAATTTGCAGTATCCTAATGGGCTGGCTCTTATTATATGCTGGATCTTACACAGCAGATGACTTGTTTATTTTTTTTTTGTTAACTCGGCAGATCGTGACTTACCATGATTTTCCACAAAACTGGCTCCTTTCTTTTTCCTCCTCTTCCAGTTGACCAGCTGGGAACTGAATTGAGGCAGATCTGGGACTCGAGGAAAACACTTCTGTTTCAATTAAGCCCCTTCCATGCTCAAGCCCTGTGGAAACTGGGCTCTTGGAAGATTTCCATCCTGACAACAAACTGTACCAAAAGCTCAGTGCCAGTGAGCTCCTACTCATGAGCCACCACCTCAGGGAGTGATCCATAGGCAAAGTACAACAGAAGTTCTCAAGGGTACCAGCACTCCACCCATGCCTTAGCAATACTGGCTGCAGCATCCATTGGTATCCTGTTCCTGCCCAAATCCAGGGATCAGGACTGTCTGGAGCTACTGCATCTCTGCAGCTACGCTGCAGCTGGGGGCAAATCATGTATTGGGAGCCAACACAACTGGTCCCATAGCTCGTGGTCAACCTTAGTGCTTATGTGTCATGGGAGCACAAGCAGCTTGGCCCTTAACTAAGGCTTTTAGGTACTGCCACAATAGGCTGTAATAGTAAGAATAATTTTACTTGCTTCTCTCAAAACTTAAATATTGGTCTGGTTGAGTTTTCAGTCATACTGACCTGAAGTTTAGTGTCATCTCACTCAAGTTCAGGACCTGACCTTTGCAGAACATGATTCCCCATGTGTGCAGAATGGGCAAGAAGTAATTTACTTTTGATTCAATTTCTCCATAGGTTAAAAAAGGATGATTGCTGTACCATAGTTTAAAATGTTGGTGTGCTTGGAGCAGGGGCAAGGAGGGATCATCATAAACTGATTCTCTCCAGCCCTTGTTGTCCTTGTGACTTGGACAATGCAGGTGGTGAGGATGCAGGTTTTCATAAAGAAACCAAGGCTTTTTAACTAAAACCAGCCCAGGTGATCTTACACAATTTAGTTTTCTATGTGAAATCTAATCTGAAAAAAAAAAAAACCAAAACAAACTTGTTGCTGTATCATTTTCATTGCTCTTAAGTTAGAAATATGTCCTTACTTTAATCCAGTCCAGCTTCCTGCAAGCTGCTGTCAGGAGGCAGATAGTTTTCTACAAGTACTCTCTCCTCGCTGGCAGCAGGGGATGTTTGGAGCCTTTGTGGAAAGCCGATTATCTTGTTCAGGTGCCTGAAATGAGTTTCAGAAGGAACCTCAGCACGTGTATGAAAATCTGGCCCTTTATCCTGCAGCAGTGGCCTCTCTGAAGAGTATCTGTGTAGTTTCCTGTCTCTGCTTCCTTCCCTCACTCTAAGTTTTTGTTTTGTTAGGGAGGTTGCTTTGTTTTTCCCTGTAATGGGAATTATTCCATAGGGTTGGATTGTGTTCATGTGCTACAGAGGCAAATGAGGCTGAGAAAGCTGTTTGTCCCAGGCTGGAGCTCTCTGAAAAGTGCCTGGATGTTTGGTGTTTGCTGCCTGTACCCCCTTTTCCTTTCACCTGTACCACAGCCTCTGCCTGCAGTGCAGAGCTGCTCCCAGAGAGCTCCCAAAGGAGAGCTTTTCTGTCTCTGGTATTATGCAGGAATCTCCTTCCTTTTGTGCTGGGGCTGATTAAAATCTCTTATTAGCTTTACCTTTTGGCCTCTGACGCCAGTACTTTATGTAAAATCATTTCCTAATGAGAACAGCTTAGGGCAAGTCAGCCACTGAAGTGTTACGGGTCCAACGTGAGAGCTCTGTGCTTCCTTAGATGCCTCTCAAAACCATTCCTGGGCAGAGGGAGTGGGACAGGGCTTTCCCAGGTGACCTGGCAGCAGATTGTGCCTCTTTCTCACCACAGGGGCTGTTGCACTGGGCAGAGCAGCAGGTCCCACACTGCCTTATCTTCTGTAAAGCAGACCGGTCCTGCTGCCTGGCATGGTTAGTGGTGCAGCCCACGTGTTTCTCTGAATGACCTTCCTTTGGGCTGTGAGTGTGGTTTGTACCGGGAATACCCTGTCCCTGCTAGCAAATCAGCTCCTGGAGAAATACGTCCTTGCTTAGGTGTGTTGGAGATGATGGAGAGGGTGTTATCACCACGACCTTAGGGGGGTTGTTTGTGGGTTAACCCTGTTGGGCAGCTCAGCCCACACGCTTGCTCCCCATCCCCGTGGGATGGGGAGAGAAGTGGAAGGATAAAAGTGGGAAAATTTGTGTGTAGAGATAAAGCAAGTTTAATGGGTAAAGCAAAAGCGGTGTGCACCAGCAAAGGAAAATAAGGAATTCATTGACTTCTTCCTATGGGCACACAGGGGTTCAGCCATTCCCAGGAAAGCAGGAACATTTACTTCATCATGCATAACTGTTATTTGGCATGACAGACATCATAACTCGTTCTGAGCACGATATCACCTGGTCTTGGATATCCCTTTAGTCATCTGTCCCCTCCCAGCTTCTTGTGCACCCCTTGCCTGCTCACTGGTGGGGCACTATGAGAAACAGGGGTGGCCTTCATGCTGTCTAAGTAACAGCTAAAACATCCCTCCTTTATCTGTGCTGTTTTGGTCTGAAATCCAAAACATAGCACCTACAGCTGCTATGAAGAAAATTAATTCTGTCCCAGCCCAAACCAGTTTTTGGTTGTGATGGATGTGTTGGTTGGCATGGCAGTGGCACAGGGGCTCTTCTGAGCCTAGGTGTGCACCAGGGAAATGGGTGGATGGCAGCAGGGGCTGGTGTAGGGCTGTCACTCAGTTATTGGACACAGGACTGTTACAGAGACAGTAGAAATCAGCCGTCCATTGTCCATTAACACTTGTAGGGGGGGAGCTGAGAATGTGGCATACAACCCTGAAAGGATTGAGGGCTATTTGTCATCTGCTCCAGGGAGTTTCCACCAGGCACCTTTAAACCCCCAGTGTGGACAGGAGGGAAGATAACCTAAAATCCCTGCTGTACCAGGGATCAGGGGGTCTTTGTGCTTCCAGCTGCAAAAAACTCCCGGGAAACCTTTCCTACTAGTGTCTGTGCTCAGCCATTCCTTGTGCACTGGGGCTGGATCAGAGAGTAAAACTGCACTGGGAGGTAACGTCTCCCTTTTCACTGGCCCTGCAAAAGTTCCTGTGCATTAGTCCTTATAAGTCATGCTGTCACTGCCTGGCTGTGCCTGAGCTTTTGCAGGCTCTTTTCAGCTCTAAGGAGCAAGTTATCAGCTTTTTAATAATGAAAAGCTTTTCCTCTGCCTTGTCCCGAATTGATGCCATAGAGCAGCAACTGCCCCAAAGACGCTGCTGCTGTGCCCGGCTTGTACTCTGAAACACAAGGAAGGAGAAAGCAAAGAAGTTAAAAGCTCTGGCTTACTGTGGTTCAGCCTGGATTATTAGCTAGGGTCTTTATTATGCACAGCAGCCCAAATCTCGAGTTTGACCCTCACGCCTTTCAAGTCTGTCTGCAGCAGTTGGTTTGTTCGGCTCTTAACCATGGAGTAGGTGTAGTAAGGGTTGAATCAGTACGAAATTGATGTTGTTCCCGACAACGTAAGAATCAGGAGTGGAAACTCCACTCCACCGCCACACCTACATTCAGACCTCCTTGAACATCACAAAGAAGTTGAGAAATACCTTTGTGGCTCCAGTGCCCGGTAGTTGTCTCACATGCAAATGTAGTAACTTAAAAGTGTCTCCTTATTTTAACTCCTTCCAGCCTGAAATCGCTTTGCACCTGCCTCAGGGTAGATAGGGAGATTGCAAGAGACAGAGCAGGAGCTGCCTTGGAGCCTTGCTGGAGCCAGCGGGCGTGGAATAGAGCAGGGATCTGGGAAGGAGGGCTGCGAAAATGTCCAGTGTGAGTTTCAGGGATGGTCCTGCTTTAATCCTTATTATTTATTCCGAGGTACCTGTTGGTTGCCGGTAGGGGTGACTCTCGTGTCCCTTAGCGCTGTCACCTGCATTTTGGCAGCAAGGGTAAAATGGTTTGTGCGGGGTGAAGATGTGAGGGTTGCTCTGGGCACAGGGAGGGTGCAGCTGGGGTACCCTGAGCTGCTGTGCTGTGACACTGGCAATGTGCTGAGGGGCCTGCAGCTGGGGATGGCCTGGGAACTCAAAATGCTAATATGATCGGTGCTAGCTTATGCTTGTTTTCATTTCCAGGCAGAGTTTGAAGCGAGTAGTTTTGACCCTGAAGGCTAGGAATAGATTTTGTTTGTCAGGACAACAGTCTGTCTCTCCCCCAGTTGTGTGACCCAGAGCGTGGGGAGTGGATGGAATAGATCCTACATCCTACCAGTTTCAGTGCAAATTGCAAAACTTTTGATCTTGCATCTGCATAAACTTTGCCCGTGCTGTACCTGCATCAGCTAAGAACTGTCACAAAGGATCTGGTTTTTCCTCCATATCCACTGAACATGAAGCCCATGCCAAAGATTTGGGTTACATCAGCCCAGCCCAGTTTTTCCTTAGTTCCACCACCCACAGCTAATGGGGTTCAAAGTTCTGGTGCAACATGTGTCCTCCTTGCACGCGTCTCCCTTTTGCTTGAAGGCCCAACTTTACTTTTTCATGGCATATTGTTTTATGCAGGTAAGCATCTGGTCAGGTTTCTGTTGCTTCAGTGCACTTTCTGGGTACTACTTAGACAATTTATTTTGGCACAAAGGAGGGAGCAGGCCAGAGCAGGTTAGAGCTGTCCGGCCTGGCTGTGCGGGGAAACAGTGACAAATAAATCTCCATAAATACAGTGTACATTCTTCTGCCTCTCCCCTTCCTCCACACATATATCAGTTGCTTTTCCAGATTATTGAGAAAAGAATCTCTGTACTTCCTGGGTGTGAAAATTATTAGTTGTCCCTTTGCAAGCCATGAAGATAATTTTGCTGGCAGCAGTGCAGCTTGGCTGAGGGCTCTGCTGCTGGATGCCTGATCCCAGGGTCAACAGGAGCAGTGGAGATGCTGGCTTCAGCCCAGTGAGCAGCTGCTGGGTGCTGCTGGGGATTGCTCTGATGGACTGGGACCCACCTGGGATGCAGGACCAGCTCAGGATGGAGCTGCCTGCAGGGACAGGGCTCCCCTCCTTCCCTGCCCACCCTATCTCCCAGTGCCCTGCAGGGCTGGGGCGTGGGAAATACGCGCTTGCCCTTTCCCCTGTTCTGCAGCGCTGGGCCTGGGAAATGGGGTCCCTCTGGGGTCTGAAAATATTTAAGCCTTATCCATCATCTGTTTCCCTGTGGCTTCCAGTAACCCCCTTCAGCACCACAGCATCTGGCACAGCTGCCATTGCCCCCCAAGAGGGGCAATGCCTCCCCACACTCTGCATGGCCTGTGCTCAGGGGGTGATAGGATCCATCCCCCCACTCCTTAACAAAACCAGGTGATGGTGGAAGGACAACGGGGGAGGGAGTGGAAAAAGAGTTTGCCAGACATAGTTTCTGCCACAGCCTGATGCAGCAGCACCTGCTCTCCCCTCTGCAGCAACTCGGCCCTGTGGGCTGCTCTCCTGGCTGCACAATGCAGGGGGCTGGTGATGAGCTGTGGCCTTCCCCTGCCATGGAGCCGGGGGACCAGTGTGACCAGTCACAGGGCTCTCTGTGGCTGCTGGTGGCTGGCACTGATGTCCACACACCAGTATCTTGACCTTATGGCTGGGAGTGTGGCTTCTGGGTGACCTTTCCCAGGTTAAGCACACCTTGCAAAACCTTCTCACGCTCCTGGGCTTTTAAAACTCAGCTTCGTTTGTTGTGGCAGTTTCACTGAAGATAGGAGCTGAAGAGGGAATTCACCCCTACAGAAACCTGGCAAGCACCCAGAGGGTAGGGCTGCTGTGATCCACATCTCAGCACATCTCAGCCCCTCAGCTCTACTGCATTCTTCTCACCAAGATTTCTAGATTTCCCCTCTCCAGCCCTACTTCTGGAGAACACACAAGCCTGGCCCCTGGGCAGCATCCTCCTGCCATCCCCTCTTAGGACAGATGCCTGGGCGAGAGTAGAGGCTTGTCAGAGAGTTGGTAGCAAACTCCAGGCAGGGATTCCCCATGCACCTTGTGACCTGCCTATTGTGCTTGTTTACAGTCTGGGTTGGAGGTTTTTCCCCTGTTTCTTTTCCCTCTTCCCTAGCCCAGAGCTGGGATGGATGCAGGTCCGTGTGCTCTGCAGGTGTAAATTAACACAGCATTGGAGACTGTGGCATTGCCCAGGCCATGAGGATCAGCCCCTTCCTCTGGTCTGCACTGAGAGCTTCCATTATAATGGCTCCCTGGAGGGACAAACACACAGGTGGACACACACATTCCTGCCTCTCCTGTACAGGGGGTTGTGACTATTTTTTTCAGCTAGTTTGGGTATTCTGGCAAACAGAACAGAAAATCACAGACAAAAAAATGCAATGGGAGCTGGAAAAGAGAGGTAGAGATTCTTGTGCAACCTCATGCTTACAGGTTACCTCTAGGTTTGTGTGAGTCCCCACTGTGTCACCCATGGTCATCTTTCTCTTTTGTCCCTCAAGGTGTTCACTACTTGCTGGAGAGACTGTGACAGCTGAAGAGCCCTGGTCTTAGACATTGGCAGGTGGGTAAAGCTCATTTTGGGGTACGTATAATCCCCACCCTCCCCTACAACACCATGCATCAACCTTCCCATGCTCCAGCATGTTACTTCAGGCCATGGGACTCAAGTCCCTGGCAAGGGTGACAAGTCCCCTGCACAAACAGGACACATCCCACAGCAGTGTGCCTGCAGCCTGCTCTCTGCAGCCCCGGGCCCCTCAGGAACTCCTTGCAAACAGATTTCCTAGCAGCTCCTCTGATGGAGGAATTTGCAACTTTTTCCAGGAGAAGAGGTGGTGTGTAGGGCAATGCCCACTCCCCCCCAGGAGCCGGGGTACAGAGGAGCCCCTTCTCTGCCCCCTTCCCGCACTGCAGACAGAGCCCTCCTGTTGGTCAGAGAAAGTCTGGTGGAGGCAGAAGGGAGGAAAAGGCTCCTGGCAGGTTTTGTCTGTCGGAGCCAAGAACGTTCCCATTAGGGAGCTAGTGATCCTTTTTTGTTTGTTTGTTTTTGGGTTTTTATTTTGGTTTTTTTTTCCCTTCTCTTCAAATATTTTTTTTTTTTAAATTTTATTTTATTTAGCCTGCTGGCCATTGCTCAGAGGGATCCGGGCTGTGAGTTTGTCCCAGCCGGTCGGCCTCTTGCTCCCGCCTCGCCCTGGCTGGGATTGCTCCGGGAAGGACTTTGGCTGCTGAAAGCCGCGCTCTGAGCGAGGACGCGGATGTCTCCCCTTGGCCGGGAGCCTGTGCCGGCAGCGGGTGCTGGGGCGGGGAGTGGGGGGGCTCGGCACGCCGGCACTGGGAAGACTGGGGCAGTGTTCGGGGCCGAGGGCTGCTGAAAGGCCTCAGTGTGCGCGGAGCGTGAGTCAGCCAGGCTGGAGGGCAGCCGGGAGCTGCCACAGGAGGGGCCGGCGCCCCAGGGAAAGGCGACGAAATGAATATCATCAGCGTGGAGAGGAGGCTGAAGGGGCCTGAGGAAAGAGGGAGAGTGGGAAGGTGGCATTTCTAGAGATGGTTTGAGGGACCCTCGCATTGGACTTGGGTGTTTGAGGTCAGGATGGGTTCATCTGCCCCCAGGTATGTCACTTAAACCTCATGTGTCTCTAGGTGTCAAAGAAATGAAGCCTGGGGAAGGGCTGTGAAAGCCCCAGAAAGCTTTGTGGGGTCCTCAAGACAGGGACCTGTCTTGTGTCATCCTTCAGTGCCCAAAGTGCTGGCTTGTAGGGCTGCTGTTCCTCTGGGCTGGTGCAAACAGCCCTGGAGTTGCTGGTTTTCTTTGGCTGTGACTCAGGCTTGGTTTGGCACATGCACACCCAGGAGTCTGCTGGCTGTGACAGCCCCTTATGCATCCTCAGCATCATGTCCCCGGTCCCCAGCTATGTAACCTGCCATGGCAGATGCAGGAGACAGCTTGTCCTCTCCTGGAGAAGGGCTCCTTTCTGGTGGCTCAGTGTCAGCCCCTAAAGGGAGCATGGGAGCTTCTTGAGGACATCCCAGTTAGGACCTCTGCATCTGTCTGCATGTGAGATGAGAGGCAGGGAGGATTTTCTGGTTTAGACTGAAGACAAGCATGTGAGAAGGTCTGGTTCCACCTGAAAAGCAAAGAGCCTGGTGCATGGGACAGAGAGGTCCCCATGATGTGTCTGTGGACCAGCAATGTCCTCCTGTGTTCTAGAGGTACTGTGTGCTCACACAGGACACCAAGCATGTGTTCAAGAGTAGGGGCCCCTTGGGGTTCAGCTTGCCCCTGTCCCTAAGCCCATGGCTACTGGGGACAGCAGGAAGCTGGGACTGGTGCATCAGGTGATCAGGTGGCTGATCAGGAGATGTGTCCAAAGCAGATAAGCTTTGTAATGGGGTTTTAGCTGACTGGACTGCAAAGGAGTTGATCTTTGCTGAAAAATCATGCTAAGACATTTCAGACATTTTCCTCTAGCACAAACAGCCACAGCCCAAAAGCACCAGGTCTCACCAGCTGAGCAAGTGGGGAGGGCAGCTGATGGTCCTGAGCAGCCTGGCCATGTGTTTGTGCCTCCAGACCTGCAGCTAACCACTCCAGAGGATGGAATAAATTTGTCAGATTATTGGATTACATCCCAGGGCCAGTTGCTCCAGCAGACCTTTGGTTTGTTGATCTGTGGAGCCCCATAACTGAACTCCATAGCCACATGCCAGGCATGAGCTGCTGGTGCCAGGGAGTGTCACTGCCACCTCACCCTGAGCACTGATGGAATTTCTATCCTGCTCCTACCACACTGTCCAGCTCTCTGTCCTTTCCTAGCTTACCCTAGCACTGAGCAGATCTTCAAGGCTTTGGTCCCACAGGAGAGACATCTTAGGGTGGTGTTTCTCTGGCCTGTTGTCATCAGTAGGATGAAGGAGAAATAAAACATGGGGAGCATGGTGTGATGTTACAAATGGGTTGGAAGGACCCATGAGAGCCATCAGTTTGTTCCTCCACCCTGCAGGAGGATCCAATTTCCCACGGTGAGGCAGGGATCAACCCAGAAGAAATGTCTGGAGCTTCCCTGGACTAAGATGCTGGAAATGCCAGAGCTGTGGCTACACAGCAGACCCATCAGCCCAACAAATGGCACGGGGCTGTGGCCATGACCTGCTGTGAATCAGGGAAGGAGCTGGATCCATGCATTAACTCACCGGCCATCTCAGCCCACAGCATGACTTCACTGTCGGGTGAACATCCCACCATGGCAACCAAACCTCAGGAATGCAGCTGGGTGTGCCGGCTCTCTTCTCCTCTCCTGAGGGTTAAAGTACTCCCAGGCTAATGAATTCCCGTTGCCACCTCTCCTACCAGCTCCCTGAGCCATGGGAGCAATGTCCACTCAAAGGTCACCCTGCAATGGGCAGGTGCCTGTCCCAAGGGTGGCACCATGGCTGCTGGGTGCTGCCTTTTCTTCTTGTGCTTGCAGAAGCAGGGAGCTTTGCTGTGGCCCTGATCCAGCAGCACTAGCCAAGGGGGGAAGATCCATAGCCACATGGCCTCTTCCTTCCTGTCTCCATCTCTTGCTGGAGATGGCCCCACCAGTCCCTGCAGCAGAGCCCAGGGTTTGGCACAGGCAAGGAGCAGCAGCAGAGCGATGGTTAACGGGGAGCAGAGCAGCAGGGCCAGGGATGTCTGACTCGCCTCTGCCTCCCTCCTAACACGATTCGGCCAAAAATGTCTAACTTGAGCATTTCTGTGTCTGCTGGCCCACTCGGGGTCTCAGCAGGTCCGTGCTGCACCCAGGGCTGGATGTTTTCCCTCTTGGGCTGGAGAGGGGCCATGGGCAGGTGGCCATGGGGCTCAGGTGACTCCTGAGCTGCCCTTTCCATCTGACTCACAGGAGACGTCACGAGCGCTCTCCTGCCCGACGGAAAACACAAATCCTCACCTCGCAGCTCCTGGCCTCTGGGTCCCTGCCAGCCCCCCAGGCAGCCCTGGCTTCCCAGGACAGAACTGGGAGAGCAGAGCTGGGCTGGAGCCTGGCCATGGCTCCATGTCTGCCTGTGCCCACGGTAGCTTTGCTGGGCATTGAGGTGAGCAGGATGGGTCCCTGCTGCTCACTGCCGGTGTGATATTGCTTTTCCAACCCTCCAACCTGCAAACTTCTTCCTCCGGGTTCCCTCCTGTCCACTTTCACTCCTTGGGAGGGTCTGGGACGTGAGCAGTCCCATCTGGCATCAGGATGGATCCTTTCCTTCTCCTCCTGGAGCCAAGTGCACCAACATCCTCCTTTCTCCTTTCTGCATCTGGGCATCATGATCATGTCTCCCTCCTTAACTCCGTGTTCTCACCCCTCTAGGCTTTCTTCATCATCCATCCTCGTGGGCTCATTTTCTTCACTGCCTGGATGCCATCCTGCCATGGGTTCACAAGACAAGCCCCGACCTTGGCGCTTTCTGTGTGAGGGTGAATTGAGTGAGTAGAGAGGGGGAAACTGAGGCATGCTGGGGTAAGCACTTCTTTCAGGGATACAGTGGGCTGGGAGAGACAAGCCAGAGCCACTGGCTCACTGTGTCCAACCACAAGGCTGTTTGCATCATGACACGGAGGCAGCCCCCCCATCCGTCTGCTCCCCTTGTGCCCACTGCCAGAGCCTCAGCACCAGGCTCCCCCTGCTCCCTTAGGACGGGAAATGTTTTCCCTTTCCCCTCCCTTCCCTGCTCGCCAGTATGAGTCTGGTTTCCCCCCATGTGCTGCCGCCAAGCGCCTCAGGAACCACTGGAAAATGCATAAAAGTCCTGGACAAGGCTGAGGGTTACTCACAGTCACAGCTGGATCCAGCTGCTGATTTAAAGCAACAGCACAGCCACACTGGGCTCCCCAGGAGACCCGGGCATCCCAGGGGCACACATCCCCCAGGGAGAAGAGGGATTCTGCTGGAGGACCCCTCCTCCTCTTCCCCAACACTGTGGCTGTGCAGCTCATGTCCCCCTGCCCCGGGAGCACTGTGCCCTCATAGGGTGGCCTGGGGACAGATTGGGTCTGCAGGGGACAACGTGGGGACCCCTGAGCAGGGGTCTGGCCTGGCCATCGCCCTGCAAAAGCAACTTCCCCTTTTCCCCCATTTTTGGAAGAATTACTACAAACTAGAAGGGATTTGATTCCAAGCAGGGCAGTGGGTGTTGCTTTTGACTATGGCTCCAGGTGTTTTGGCAGCCATTGGTGTGAGCTGCCAAGGGCAGTGGAGCAGGAGACAGAGCCCAGCTTTGGCAATGCAGAAAACCTCCTCCCACCACCACAACTCTACTCTAGAGAGAGGCTCTGGGATGGAAACGGCCATGAGGCCCTGGGGTTAATGAATAAAACAACCCACCCTGTGCCCCAGGTCTGTTTTATGGCTCTGATAACCATGGGCAAATGGAGGGAACTCTCTACGGGGGGGAGGTGTCTCCCCTGGGCTTCCACATCGGACCTGGCTGCTGGTACATCTGCCTCAACATCCCAGGTGGTGGTGTTCACTCAGCAATAAACCAGGGTAATAATTAAACCTAACTGCCCAGGGGGTTTTCTCTGAGTAAGGGCTGGGATGGAACCAGTGATGGTCCCTGGTCTTAGTCCTGAGCATCCTGTGTGGGTGCAGCCTCCCGGGATTACTCTCTACCTGCTGGCACAGCCTGAACACCTTCAGGAAAGGTGCTTAGAAAATGACTGTGCAAGGATAAAGGGATGCCCTCTACCCTACTGCATCCAGGATGTTTGCCCAAGTGTTTGTGAAATCCTGGTGTGGTGTGAGTCTGCCTCAGCTAAACGAATAGAGACCTTGGCATCCTGCTGCAGCCTCAGTCTCCCTCCCACCCCAGGGCATGTTGCAGTTGAGTGGCTTAACAGATAAAAACCTGAGTGTGTGGCCACCCCATGCTGCCAGGCTCAGGTCAGGGTGAGCACTTGGTCCTGCTCCAGGAGCTCAGAGGTTTTGGGAGGAGAGGGCTGGTTTGGGTGTCCCTACAGGTCACAGGGCAACAGGACCTTGACTTGTGTGGGAAACTCAGCCCAGAGACCAAGGAGCTGGCATGAGTGGCCAGGAGGTGTGAGACACTTGGAAAAGAGATGAGACTGTTTTCTGTGTATGTGTAATTTGCTAGAATGGAAATAAATCAGAAAACAACACACACAAGAAAGAAAACCCTACAGAGACAAAAAAATACAACCCAACAACCCAAAAACTGTAGTAAAGAAACCAGGGCAGCTTTTACCAGAGAAACAAAACCCAAACCATCAGTGGGAAAACATTGGCTGGGTCAACCTGCCACAAGCCAGTCTTCTGGGACTGTATAAACTTCATAAAGAAAGCTCACATCGTTCTTTGTATTTTTTTATTTTTAAACATCTTAATTCAGATCCACTTTGAAATGAAAAGAGGTTTCTTGAAACAAAAAAAAAGCGTTGTGGTTTGCTTTGTGAACATCTATGTGGGCCACTTTGGCATCACTTTAGTCATCACCCTTTCCCCTTGCCCCAGCTGGTGTCCCTTATCCCCATTAGATACCATCCCCAAAGCCTCACGTCCCCACAGGCTGCTTCCCCCCTCTCTGGTGGTGACACTGGGAGGGGTGCTCAGGCAGGAGCCAAGTGTGTGGCACTGGTACAGACTGTCACAAAATGGTCCTGGGAGCCAGCAGCTGTGGAGGTGGTTGCTGTCTGGAGGAAGCCAGTGTCACCCTGTCCATGGCTGGGGTGTCACCTGGGAAGGTCTGTTCTTTACCTTTTCCTTCTGCCTCCCTGTATAATACAGTGACAAAATGATGGAGTTCTATATCTCACAGGTCCCCTGACAGCTCTCACAGGACCCTGATGGCTCAGCAAACCTCAAAATATCACCAGCATTGTGCAAGGTGAAGGAGCTCAGCTTCCCCATGCCTAACCAGGAGCTGCCACCCAAGAGCCCTACTCCAGGCATCTGCAGCTCTGACAGTGGTGTTAAACAGGTACTCAGTGCCCCCAGATTTCAGTCTAATGGCTTAGACCTAAAAACTAAGGTGCAAAGGAGAGCCATGGTGATGGATCCAGATGCTTTGCTGAAAGCAGGGGCAGGCAGGGGCCTGCTGGCAACTGGGGCTACTTGTGGCAAAGTGATGCTGCCCTCAGCTTGAGTTTTAGGCAAATAAAAAAGTTCAGGTTTTTCTTTTTTTTGATTTTGCTCTCAGCAGAGGATTGTGGCTGCTCGGGTAAAACCTGTTCTTGACAGACACTTTAAACAGGCAAGGAGAAGGTCTGTGGAATTGGATTTTTTTTGGGGAAAAAAAAAATGCCTTCAGTTTTTTGTTTTAGCCTTCCTGACACCTTTCTACTTTCCCAGGGCAAATCTGGAAGATGTGAAATCTTGGGTTTGGCCTAAAATTTTCTATGTAATGGTGAACCAAATGTAAAAATAATGTCTCTTCTTAAGATTTAGTCTTGAAACGGAATCTGGTGGTGTCAGGGGTGCCTAGGACAGTGCCTGTCACTAGTAGCCCCAGTCCTGACACTATATGGGTCTTTAGTGAACCTAAGTAAAGCTTTGCCCAGCCATCCCACCCCAGTCTGCAGTGCTCTCACCCAGCAAGCCTTGCATCTCTCCTGCCCAGGGACCAGTGGGAGAGGGCTCTGCCTGTGCAGAGAGGGTTATTGGAGCTGAAAACCTGCACAACAGCACAGGAGCATCCAGGATGTCCCTGTACTTGTGGACCTGCTGCTTTCCTGCTCGGAAGCAGCCGTTGGAGAGGGGAGAGCCTGGGAGCATGGCTGGCAGAGCTCCCTGTGCAGGCTGCCAGGAACCCTCCTCGCCCCTTCCGTGCTGGAGCAGCACAGCCCCTGGGCCCCGGGGTTGCTGGCTGGATGTGCTGGTGTTGGGGGATCCAGAGAACCTGCTGTATCACACACATGCAGCACCTGGGCATCCCCTGCAGCTCCAGCAGCTGCTCCAGGGCTGTGTTTTGGGTTTTACTCTATGTCCCTGTGGCAGAGATGCTGCCATCCCTGTTCCTATCATGGTCCCAGGGAGGAGATGGTGGCTATGGCTTTGGGACTTTTGTGTTTCCATCTCTTTGTGCTGGTTTGTGAAGGGGAGGCTTTCAAATGGGGTCCTCCTCCATTGTGAGCCCCTCTTTGCAGAATGGGATGAATTCCCAGCCATGGGCTGGTGTGCACCCACCACTTCTGTGTTACGAGTATGAGATGAGTCCTGACATCCTGCTCTGGTCAAGCTGCTGCTCAGTGTAGGTCTCCATCCTACGCCTGACACCCTTTCTCTGTGCATCTCAGCTGAGGTGTTCTTGGGGCCATGAGTTCAGCAGATAGAGACTTTTCTTTAGCCAGTGGGAACAGACTAAAAAGGAATCAGGGAAGGTGCGTAAGGACCTTTGGTGTTGCTGAGGTTGTGGGGTGCTGCGGGGCTGGTGCAGCCTGTTTGAGCAGTGTTTCCTGGGGAGTTTTCACAGCTCCCAGGACGTGGAGCTGCAGGGCATGTGGAAAAGCGATAAGCCAAGATAAGGAGAAAGAAGCAGCTCTTGAGAAAGCAATGCAGCTCCCATCCCCAAACTGAGCTGGACTTGGGGGTTTCTTGGAGCAGAGCCAAATGCTGGTTGAGTAGCAAAGGCTGTGTGGGTCCCACAGTGTGTCCAGCCTGGGAACAGAAGAGCTTTTCCCACAAAAAATGCAATGTGTCCAGGAGGTTGTGAGAGCTGTGGGAGACCCTGTCTTTCACTGTGGGCAAAGGGACTAGAATATCTCTGCTGGGCAGGAAAGGAAATATCCCAAAGGATTTCCTGTAGGTTTCCCAGCCTGACTTGGTGGTTGACACGAGCAGCTGGTGGGGTTGGGAGGATGACAAATAGGGGGACATCAGAAATGATGGGGACTGATTTTAATGGATGAAGAAGACTCTGCTATATTTAAGAGGAAAGAAAGATCTTAAATCTGCTTCTCAAGGGGCAATGGGGTGTCCCATGCTGATGTGGCTGCAGCAGGGACGCTGGTGAAACACTGCTCTTGTTTCCAGGGTTGAAGGAGGAGTTTGGTGGTGGTGCTGGTGGAAATTTGACCCATGAGGCAGGTCATGGCATGCCAAGCAAGCACCTTGCTACTGCAGAAACCCTGCCTTTCAATTCCCTGCAGCATCGGGTATGGGTCCCCAGATGTATGGGTCCTGGACAGAACATGGTGCCTGGTGAGGTGGGAGTCCTGGGCAGAGTGTTGGTCCCTGACAAGGTGTGGATCCTGCTTGAGATGTGGGTCCTGGGGAAGGTGGGGGTCACATGTAAGGTGAGGGTCCAAGGACAGGTGGTGGTCCTGGGGAAGGTGGATGTCCCAGGAGATGTGTGGCTCCATCGCTGCAGGGATCCCAAACTGTGCTGTGCACAGAGGCAAAATCGGGATCTCAGTGAGAGAGGGGTGGGCCCATGCTCTCTTTTAATAGTTATCCCTGTGTTAGGAGGTTAGAAAAGACCCACATTCCTGTTTCAGAGATCAGAACTCAGCTGCCCAAAAGACCTCTCCTGGTGAGCACTGGGATCTCCTTCCCATAACTGGGATCCTTTGCAATTAACATCTGTGGGGCAAGGCTAAGGCACCAGCGCACTGGGTCCGGGGTACAGAGGACTCCCATCAGCAACGGGGAGAGTCCTCGGGGGGAATGTGGGGTGTCACCTTCAAAACTCTTCCCCTGACCGCTCTGTGGAGGTCTCTGCCTGCTGGTGCGGCTTCGGGGGGAGGGGGAGAGCGGAGGGGCAGGGCAAGAGTTAACCTACCTGCTCTGCCATCCCTCTCTTGGCTCCACCTCGAAGAGCGAGGGGAGGGAAAAGGGAAAAAGTAGGGGAAAAAAAAAAAAAAAAAAAAAAAANCGGGACCCGCATTCGGGACGGAGTTTGGAGGGGTCCCCCATTCCCCTTCCACTCTCATCCCAGGACCTTCCGGCTCCCCATCCCACCGGCTTCCTCCCGCGAGGTGTCTCCTGGTCCCCATCCCATCGGTTCCCTACCGAGGTGAGCCGCAGGAGCGGCTGGCAGGGAAAGGGCAGCTTGGGCAGGCTGATGGGGAAGGGACAAAAGACGGTGTCTGTCCTCTGTGTCTACCGGTCCCCGTCCCAGGAGTGACGCGATCCTCCGCCCCGGCTTTTCAGAGAGCACTAAGGAGGGTCCTTCCCCACCTCCCCGGGGCCGGGGTATCCCCGGCAAGGTTCCCTGCTGTGTCCGCTCCCAGCACAACCCCCGACACATCCCGGGCTCGGGCTTCGGCGCACCGGAGCTCCGTCCCGGCGGAATCCGGGATGGGATTAGCGGGCAGGGGCTGGGGGTGAGAGCACCGCTGCTTCCCTGGGAATGGTCTTCCCAGCTCTTCCCTGCGAAGGGATGGTTTGTATGGTGGGGCCACAGGGCAGCCAGATCTGCCCCGTGGAGACCCTGTCCTACAGCAGCGACAGCCCGGGTGGGGCAGATGCCCACGGTGTGTGTGTATGGGGGGAGGGACGAATCCAAGGTTTCTGCCCTTGCCTGTCCCCCAGCCCTGAGATTTTATCGCCTCGTAATTAAACCGGACATCTTACATTAAAAGGGAACGCGTTCCCGGGCATCCTGGGACTTGGGACAACTGTCGTGATTTGAAACTCTGCGTGGCGCTTGCACCCAGCCGGAGCGAGCTGCTTTTGCAGATTTTTGGTGCTTTTTGCCCAGCACCTGCTCCTAGATGAGATGCCTTCTCCCAAGCCCTTGGCACACTCAACAGAAAGGGCTCTATGCTGGTGGTGCCTCGGCCGGCTCCGTGACTGGATCTAATTGAGGGGCCAGAAAAATCCAAATAAATAGATAGCTCTGGCCCATCAAAGAGGTTTTCATGCGGATCAAAAGTGTCTGTGTTCCTCTCCGGGGACCGGGAATGGACAGCCTCCGTCTCCTGGGGCCTCGCCGGCCCCACAGCATCACCACCTGAAAGGGAAACTGCCCACCTCTAATTTGGGGGTTTAAATTTAACCGCCCGGGGCGCCGCCGGCGGTGTCGTGGCCGTCTCACAGGGAGGCTTTTGAGACTTTCCTGGTGGAAAAAGACGGGGAGCTGGCTGGGACCTTTCCAAGCTCTCTGTGGCACTGAAACCCTCCTTTGGGGCAGCCGGTCCCTGCTGCCACCGGTGGGAGCCCTGCCGGGATGGGCAGGGGTTGCTGCCCTCCTGGACCCCTCAGCGCTGGGTGTCCCAGGCTCTTGGGGACGCTGCTGGGGACAGGTTGGGCGTTGTGCCCCAGAGCAGGACGCTGGGGCTCAGCAGGGTAATTTCTCGATGATGGCAGCGAATCTGAAGCACCTTCTTTGCCTCCTGCGACGTGATGGCTCTTGGGGTCTTCAGAGAGCACCTCCCAGCTGAGGTGACCACACAACAGAAAAACTCGAGATCAGGAAGGACCCCTGCATGCTTCTTGTCACTTTTCTGCCCCCCAAGATCCTTCGTTTGGTGTGGCATTTGCTTACGTTTGTGGCTCAGGAATCCCATCAGTCCCCATTGCTTTCCTGCCACTGGAGGGACAGGGTATCTGTGGGGCAGAAGGCAGCCACAGGGCTCACAGCTCCTGCTGGATCAGGTGGTGCCCCACAGTCTGTGCAATCAGACCTGCAGGAAATGTCCCAGGTGGATTTTTGTAACAAAGAGAAAATTGCACTTTCCACCACTGAGAACTGGGAACCCGTGTTCACTGGAGGAAGGTGTAAGTTTCTGTGATCTTGTGCAACAGCTCACTGACATACCCAGATGTACCCAGGCTACCCAATCCTCCACCTCTTTACAAAGGACGGAATTCTCCCCTCACCCTCAGGGCAGTGTCTGTTTCCCGTGCTGACATCAACAGCAGTGACCCAAGGAGGGTAACACAGAGGAGACTGGCCCCATGCAGCTCCTGTCTATGGTGGGCAGGGCCAAGGGTGGGGCCATCTGTGCCAGTTCGGAACAGCCGTACCTATGCAAATTTTTTACAGTTATTTCAGTAATTACCTGCCCACGGTTTCTGGGCAACATATGGCCATCCTTCTGGTGGGGCACGTTATCATCTGTTGTCCTTGGGGTGATGGGGAGTGCAAGGATGGGGTGGGAGAGGCTGGGGTAAGGTGGAATGGGGTAAGAGCCAGGCTTGGGGTGTCAGGATGGGACCGGGGAACTGGGGTTGCTACAGAGGGGTGGCCAGGTTTATTTCTGCTGCAGTGCCAGGTACTGATGAAGAGGTTTTAAACATAGCTTTGGCTGTGCAGGGGTTAAAGGTGCCACTGTATTGAACCAAAGAGTTCCTAAGAATAAGCTCAGAGCTGTGTTGCCAGGGCTGGAGAGGGTTAAGGGAATGGTGAGATCTAATCAGGACTGCTCCCTCATCAGTCTTGGATGAGTGGCCACATATAAAACTGGACAGGGAATATCTATCCATTTACCCGTAATTACTTATTTCCACGCTGGCTCTCACAGTCCATGCTAGTGATCACAGTTTTCCCACGTAAACACAGGGCTGAAAAGTGCTTTGTACTTGAGGGTGAAGCTGCAGCCAGGAGCTCACGAAAGCTCTTGGTTCTCCTGTTTGCCACTGAGGGGCTCCTGTATTTCAGAGTGGCCAGAGTCCCCAGACACAATGCTCTCCACTGCCATTGGGAGCCTGAGGGGCATCAGGGTGTCCCATCCAGCAGGTGCTTTGGTGCAGCCTATGTCCCAAAACCCCAGCAGCTTCCTGGCAGCACTGATCACAATCCAGTCCCCAGGGCCAGGAGCATTTCAAAGCTTTTTTAAAATTTTTTTAGACTGGAAATTACTTCGGTTTAATATTTCAGATTTCAGCACCAAGCTCCTTTTCTGGACTATCCCAAAGTGAAGGTCCCATCTGTCTGGTAGAGATGACCTTGGATATTTCTGGCTCTCAGCTGGCAGCAGGAGGCCAAGGGGCTGTCTCCAGTTGGTGTCATATGAGCTGGGACATGCTTCTGTCACCAAAAGAATGGGTGTAGGGGAGCTGTCACATCCACCTTCTTTGGCTTCCCAGCCAAGGTAGGCTGCAGGCAGGGAACAGTGCTCCAGAGGCCACTGAGCACCAAGTGTGTCCCCTCCATGTAGGAGCAGCCAGGGTCAGGGCTGCCACCGGGTCCTGGTAGGCACATGGAGCCCAGCTGTGCACAAATATGTGCCATATTTGCACATATGATGTCTTGAGGCAGTTGGAGCAAGCAAGATGGAGACAAGAGGAAATTGGTGCAGATGTGCCAGCTGTGGAGGGGGGACAGGTGCTTGGGGGCAATGTGGTGCAGATGGGCAGAACAGGCAGTTCCTTCTCCTCTGCAGCAGCAGGGTAAGGCCCCTCCTTGCCTTTTAATTGTGGAAAAGCCAGTGGGGGAGGCTGCTGCCCATCAAAAAGTGATGGGACACAGATTATGAGCACCCCATGATCTCCTCTCAGGAGGTGTTTGTGCAGACAAGCCTCTTATAGCCTGCATCTTCCTGTCCTTAACCCCCCACCCTGTCTTGTCCCTTTAGGAAGAAGACCATCTACAAAACTGTTTGCCTTTCCTTCTTGCTGGTGATCACGGTGACGGTGCTGCAACGGGGCATGGCCCCCAGCCAGTTCATGCAGGGCCAGCAGCATAAAGAGCTGCCCCCTCCAGAGCCCCTGAAAACACAGAAGAGAGACAATGCCTTCTCCATCACCAGCACTTTCTGGAAAAGCAAGAAGGAGAAAGGTCCTCTGAAGGAGGAGGAGAGCATTACAGCAAAACAAGCAAAATCCTGGGATGTCACCACTACCAACTGCTCAGCCAACCAGAACTTCAGCAAGGTGGATTGGTTCAAAGGTCTGGAGCCCAACTTCCAGCAGTTCCTGCTCTACCGGCACTGCCGCTACTTCCCCATGCTGATCAACCACCCCGAGAAATGCAGCAGAGATGTCTACCTCCTCATTGTGGTCAAGTCCATCATCACACAGCATGACCGCCGCGAGGCCATCCGGAGGACCTGGGGCCAGGAGAAGGAGGTGGATGGCAAGAGGATCAGGACGCTGTTCTTGCTGGGCACAGCCTCCAAAGAGGAGGAGAGAGCCAACTACCAGAAACTGCTGGATTACGAGAACCACATCTATGGGGACATCTTGCAGTGGGATTTCCTGGACAGCTTCTTCAACCTCACCCTCAAAGAGGTCCATTTCCTGAAGTGGCTGAACATCTACTGTGACAACGTCCGTTTCATCTTCAAAGGTGATGATGATGTGTTTGTGAGTCCTAGCAACATCCTGGAGTTCCTAGAGGATAAGAAGGAGGGAGAGGACCTCTTTGTGGGGGATGTCCTCTACAAGGCCAAGCCGATCCGGAAGAAGGAGAACAAGTACTACATTCCCAGTGCACTCTACAACAAAAACAGCTACCCACCCTATGCAGGAGGTGGGGGCTTCATCATGGATGGATCCCTGGCCAAGAAGCTGCACAAGACCTCGGAGACACTGGAGCTGTACCCCATTGATGATGTCTTCCTAGGGATGTGCTTGGAGGTCCTTAAAGTATCACCCGTTGGGCACGAGGGCTTCAAAACATTTGGCATTGTGAAAAACAAGAACAGCAAGATGAACAAGGAGCCTTGTTTTTTCCGGAGCATGTTGGTGGTTCATAAACTGCTGCCTCCAGAGTTGCTCCAAATGTGGGACTTAGTCCATAGTAACTTGACATGCTCAAGGAAACTCAATGTCCTTTAGCTTCAGTCTCTCTGGAGAGCTGGAACTGGAAGGGCTGGGACCAATCCTTGCTCTGGGGTGGGGTGAGCCTCTGCTGGTGGCACACAAGTCCTTTGGGGGCAGCTCCCTCTGGGGCGAGGAAGGCAGAGACACTGTGCTCATGGGCAGGGTTTGCATTAGTGTTTGTTCCTGTACTGTAATGTGGTTCACTTATCTCCAGCTGGGTTGGGGGTTGCTGAAAGAGAAGACAGAAAAAAACCAACAAACTAACAAATCTAGCACAAAATGGAGAGAGAGAGAGAGAGGGCAGAGAGGTTTGTGCTCTGCTTTAGGTACCATCTCCACTGGAGTTGCAGGGTGGGGTTGGTAGGGAGGGATGTAGCATAGGCACCAGTTTTTGGAGATGTTCAGGATCTGGTTAGCTGGGGAGCCCCCTTCAAAGGGAGCTGAGTAGTTTAAAAGCACGTGAGCCCCCCCCCAGGATTCAGAAATCAGGGGGATTTTTTTTGTTATCTCAAATTTCTCCTGTGTACAAGGATTTAGTGACAATGACCCTGACCACATTAAGTTCACCCCTGCCGAAGTCCTCTTTGTGTCACCACTGCTCAGCTGGGCAAAGGGACTCTCCTACAGGCCAGACACCTCCCCTCCCAGCTCCAGGCCCCCATTAGGGCTGCAGGGTTTCAGACAGGTAGTTGAGGGCATTGGGGTCTTAGTCCCCAATAGAGGGTCCCAGATGACAGTGGCTCCCAGTGCCAGGCCAGGCTGTGCTTGGCTCCCCAGCCCCTCTCCTGGCCTCCATGTGCGTGCACTTGGAGGAATGCACCCAGATGAAATTCCTCAGGGATTTGTTCCTCCTGGCAGGAAAGGGAAGGGATGAGGCAGCTACTGTTGCCTGTGGCCAAGGAAGAAACAGAGAAACTTGGTTGACCCCAGCAGCTGGAGTGGCCCACAGCCTGATCACACCCAGGCCCCCAACTTGGGTGGTGGGGGCTCTCCTTGCAGCAGGGCTGCTCTGGTGGGTGTAACCTCAGAGGGGGACAACAATCCCCAAAAGATCCTGTGTGTGGCTGCCTTGGGCTGGGCCCCAGTTCTGCAGTGAATATGATGCTCTGGGGCAGTGTTTCCCCAGCACACAGAAGAGGATCCAATGGGGCAAGGTGAAGAACATCTGCTCCTCTCAAGGTAGTTGCAGTGTTTATTCTACAGGATGAGGCCCAGAAGCATGGTATCATGAGACACGGCTCTTTTTGTTTTGGGCTGAAAGGGCCACTGAAGCTGTCAGGGGGATCCCTGAGCCAGCTGCTGTGATGGAGAACCCCTGACACAGAGAGACATGTGGCCACACACGGGGCCACAGATACTTTCCTGCCACTGACTGCATGCGTGGGCAAAGCCACAGGCATGTGCAAAGCCACACGTGTGCATGGATGGGTGCTGCTGTGCCAGCTCCCAGGCACAGGCTCTGCACACGCAGATGTCCCCCTGCACAGTGCCCACACACCCTGCTGTCCCCAGACACGGGGGACACACAGAGCCGTGGGCACAGCCTTGATCATGCACAGTGAAAAAGGAACATGTGCACGGTCTCTCTCTCTCTCTCTCTCTCTCTCCCTCTCCGGTGCCAGACATTGAAAGGAAAAAATGTTGTCTACCTCAAAGGTCCCCCTGTGCAGTGCCTTTTTTTCCTTCCCTTTTCTTAATGTGTCTTGGAAATGGGCCCGTTTCATTTGCTCTGAATCTGTATGTTCCCCAGGTTAGAAAACAAACGAAAAAAAGGGAATAAGCCAGCCAAAAGAAGGCACCCTCGTGCCAAGCCACACCACTTCTCGGTAAATGCCTCCCTTCTGCTCAGACGAGCTGCAGCTTTGAAGAGGAGGAAGAGAAAGAGCCTGTTGCTGCCCTGGGCTCAGCCACTGGTACTGGGGCAAGCAGATACTGTGAAATGTGATTGACAATGCACCCAGCAGGGCCGGGTCCCTGGGCAGAGCCCTGAGGGCATTTTCAGTGCCTCTTGGGCTCAGGCAGCACATAGCATTCCTTTGCTTTCCCATCCCCTCCCTCCTTCCAACAGGAGCGAGTTCAGAAATAGTTTCCAAAATAACACCTCTGTAATTTATGGCAGGTACAATACATTGGTCTGTGTATTTATCCTACATGCAGGGATGGCTCTTGCTCTCTGTAGCACTCCATATAGTGAGCCAGGGCTGCATGCAGAAATCTCTCAGTGTTGTTCTTCACCTGGTGGGACCTGTACAGAGAAACCTTGGAGATTTGGTGAATATTCTAGTTTCTAAATAAAGGTTAAAAGAAGGAGAAGAAAAAGAACCATACCCAAGCGCTCATCTTGCGTCATTGCTGGGGGGGGGGTGGGGTTGAAACCTGTTAATGGACTACAGTGACAAAACTGCTGCTTGGAGCAAGCACCTGGGGCTGTGGCTGCCCTGTTCCAGCTTGGCATGGCTGCCCACAGAGCCTGGCGTGGTATTGAACAAGGGCTGGTGGATAATTTCTCTCCATGCATTCTTCCAGCTAGAACTTCAGCCTGTCTTGGTGTCCTGCAGCAAGGAGCTCCTTACCTCGCCCTCCTGCAAAGAGCAGTCCCAGCATGTTTGGAAACTCACCTGTTCTGTTAAACACCTTCTCTGTGCACTGCAGGAGATCACCACCTCGCTGTCCCTGTCACCCTCTCCATGGCAGGACAGTGCTCACTGCCTTTCTTCCCCTGACCAAATCACCACCACACTCCCCGTGGCCATTGAGCAATGGTATCATCATAGGTCAGCAGAACCCAGAGCAGGGGAAGCCAAATCAGGTCTGAACCTGGCTGGAGTGCAGGGGAGGAACACCGTGGTTGAGGCACACCTCAGTGTTGGGGCAATGGTGACATGAGTGGAAAGGCCAGCAAATGGGACTAGGACATGCTGGACTCGGCAGGATGGGCCACCTCCCTCTGAGGCAACATTCCCTGGGGCATCAAAAATTTCATGGGTGGGGACAAAAGGCAAATGATGAGTTATCCCAGGTGTGGCTACTCTTGCCCTTTCCCTCTCCAATGTGAGCCAGGGCTGTTTCCTCCTGCTGTGGGACCCCACAGGGAAGCAGAGCGAGAGAACACTCCAGCCAGGGCTCCAGAATGGGAGCAGGCTCCATGCTCCGGTGAGGAAAGTGAGGCTGGAGAGGGGATGAGGAGGATGCTGCAGTCCCCCATCACCTTGTTCAGCCTTCTTCACATTCAAGGAGAAGACTCCCGAGTCCTGCGGACTCTTCGCAGACCATCACCCACCCCCCCTCGAGGCGGCGAGAAGACCGCGAAGCCCCTCCCGCTCTCGGCCGGGCCCGCTCTCCCCTCAGGGAAGGCGGAAGGCGGGCGGGTGCTGCCCTCCCGCGGTCGGCAGCGCCGCCACCCTCCGACCATTTGCCGGCGGGGCTCAGACGGTGGCTCTAAAATGGCTGATGGTTAAGGGGCTGGAGGGAAGGACACGCAGACCCCCTCCAAGTGAAGCAGCAGCACCCTCAAGGCAGCAGCAACCACTCGCCCACTGGTTTAATAAAGACTTTATCCTTAGGGAACCCCTTCCTGCGTGTTGCGAATGCACAAGCAGAGATGACCAAGTTCAACAAGGCAAAGTGCCAGGTCCACCACTTGGGTCCCAACAGACCCATGGATTACTACAAGCCCAGGGAAGTGAGGTTGGGAAGCTACCCGAAAGGACACAGAGCAGGCTGAGCATAGGCCAGCAGGGTGCCCAGGGGGTCAAGAAGGCCAACAGCATCCTGACTCTTATCTGCAATAGCACAGCCAGGACTAGGGAGGTGACTGTGCCCCTGTACTGGGCCCAGAGACCCCACCTCAAATATTGTTTTGAGCCCCTTACTCTAAGGACATGGAAGTGCTGCAGCATGTCCAAAGACAGGGGATGAAGCTGGTGAAGGGGCGAGAGAAAACTCCTATGGGGAACATCTGAGGGAACTAGGTTTGTTGTTTGGAAAAAACTGAGGAAAGACTTCACCTTTGGTCTCTTCAGTGGTAGAACAAGAGGAAACAGATTTGAGCTGAGAGAGGGGAGATTGACGTTGGGTATCAGGAAGAATTTATTCACAGAAAGGCTTGTCAAGCACAGGACCAGGCTGCCCACAAACGTGGAATCACCCTCCCTGAAGATATTTAAAATTTAAAAGCCATGTAGACAGGGATGGCAAGGGCCATAATTTAGCTATGGCTTTTAGCACTTAGCAGAGCTAGGCTAATGTTCAGACTTGATGTTAAAGGTATTTTCCAATCAAAATGGTTCTATAACATGAGCATTTGCAGGGCTGCAACAATTTTGCATGGAAATAGAAGTATTCAGTGTGGCTAAAATGCAACAGCCAGAGCTGAGGCTTATGGTCATTTGCCCACTGGCTGGGAAGCAACAGCCCAGAGGACAGGGTGGCAGGACACAGGCACTTCACATTTGAGCCTGCACATACCCGTGCCCAGGGAAACTTTGTGCTGAGCTAGAGGGGCCTGCAGCCACCACTGCCCATATTAAATCAGAAGAGCAGCAGCTGCTCCCGTATTTTCAGTGCCCCCTCCTTTCTGCAGCCACATGCAACAGTCACTCAAGAGCAGCACTGCCCAACAGCTGCAATTGCAGGACACCAGTCAAGCCTGGCTAGAAAAAGAGGCTACTAACTCCTGCTGAGGCCTCTACCACCTTCATCCCCACTCTGGTGGAGGCAACCATCCTTACACCAAGCTGGAGTAACATCACAAGACATGGGTTTAGTCAGGATACCAAGTCTGTAACTTACCTTACATTTCAATGTGTTTGCTTCAGGCTAAGGGATGAATAAAAGAGGAGACAATTTGGAATGAAGCACAAGAGGCACATCCGTAAGAGTGTGACTGAGCTGCAGGGCCTTGGTAAAAGATCTGATTTACTCATTTGTTAAAAAAAAAAAAAAGTAAAAAAGCAATTGGCTAGCATGCAACATTACAAACATCTTCAGTAAAAAATACGGTTGTGGACACAAGGATTAACTCCTCAGCCATTGTATTCCTCTCCCCTCTTCCTGCAAGCACTCCAAGCACAGCACACGTACATTGCTGGGGACTGATGCAGGTTAGAGCAAGACAGGACACTTGCTGCTGCCAGTGATGTTCATGACCTTAAGAGAAGGCAGCTCAAGACAATTTGTCATAGCCCTGCTTCATTCAGTGGTACAGAAGTAACACGAACCAGTTTAGGTCCTTTAATCTGTCCAAGACAGGGTGCTGAAGCACAAATGATAAAACATTCTGCATTTTTACAGCAAAAATGCTACAGAAGTTTATAGGAAAAAAAAAAATTTGTACATGGGTAAAACATTATAAATTCAAGACAACTCACAGACAAGGAGTAAATTCCCACATCTATCGCTTTTTTTTTTTTAAAAAGTTCTTTGAATAGGCAAGCAGTCAAAATGGCTTGCTCTCTCTTCCTTGAAATGAAAATTTTGTCTTCCAAGTGGCTCACAGTACTGCTTTGCATCTTGGAATGTCCTCCGAAGGCTCCGCCAAGAGAAAAGGAGAATAAAAACCCCCGGAGTCCTTTCAGATAGTCTCAGAGAGCAGAAGGGAAAGGAGAGGGAAAGTTTATTCAAACTTTATCTTCTTCCCTTGTGGCTTGTGATCTCCACCTCCTCCTCTGCCTCCTCGAAAGCCACCTCCTCTGCCTAGAAAGAAAATTAGGTCAAGAAACAGACAAGTATTCCTGCAGACACCACTGCCCTTCCAAACCCATCCTGATTCACATCAGGTGCTCTCTGGTGGTACCACACCAATCCTAAGAATGCCTTAGGAGGAAGCCCCCTTAGAACAGCATCATTTGTCTCTTCTTACCTCCAAATCCTCTGCCACCACCTCTGCCACCAAATCCACCTCTTCCTCCTCGGCCTCCGCCTCTGCCACCACGACCACCGAATCCACCGCCAAATCCGCCACCACGCTGAAATTCACCCTTTGGTTTGGCAAAATCAAGGATCACTTTGTTTCCATCTATCTCTCCATCCTCCATGGCTTCTTTAGCTGCTTTGGCATCTTCCGGAGAGCTGAAGTCCACAAACCCAAACCTAGGAAACCAGTAAGAGAAAGACAATCAAAATCCGTGAGCTGCAGCACCATCTGCAGGTACTCAATAGCAATCACCCCGTCAGAAACAACACCTGCAACCAGCAACACCAGGAGGCAACTGTTGTTTGTAGAACAGCAGTGGCTCATCACAATCGATGGAGCACATTGTGAGTTTGCCAGTGCTGAACAGTTAATATTCTTCTCGTGCGAATCCATCAGCTGCCATGGATCTGTTGGCAGGAAGGAGCTCATTGAGAAGTGAGCACGGGCTGCCCTATGGACAGACCCAAAGCTGAAACTTTGTTCTCTGGTCCCATACAATGTAGCTTCAAAGCTACATTCATGTGAGTAATGAAGCTTCAAAGAATCCACCATGTGAGCACTGAACGCCCTGCACTACATCAACTGCTTAATGTGAGGTGTTTTGTAGCAACTGAAATAACCCCAGGTGAAGTTTAACATACCCTTTAGATGATCCAGTGTCTCTGTCTGTGACTATTCTAGCACTTATTGAGCCTTCAAATGATTCCCTTAGCGTTTCCTCCGTGGTGTCCTCAGAGAGGCCTCTGACAAACAATGTTTTGCTTTGTTCTGTGGAAAGAAAGAATCAGATTCAGAGATCAGTATGTGTGAGCAAGGGAACCATCAGTTTCTTCACATTGTGTCTAGGCTACTGGCTCCTAAAACTACAAGGATTAAGCAACAGTTCAGATACTTAAAGCTCTTGAATGCTTTTTCAGGTCTGCAGTTAGAACCCGATGTCAAACTATCTCCATTAGCACACCTGACACTGTTCAAAAGAATTTTTTTTTCTGTTCCCCCTTTTTTAAACTGGATGCTTACATATTATTAATAAGGATATTAACTGGACAGACACTGCTGGATCAGCACTTGACTATCTAGAGGACTTGGATAATAGTTTCATCAGCATTTCAGATAATCAGTCATCATATCCAGCATGCTTGCTTATGATGCCAGTCTTTTACTCCACAGGCATACTCTTTTTTTCCAAGCTGCCCTGAGTGTGTATGAATGGCACACTCCTGCCATAGCTGTCTCAGGATCAGATGATCAAGCATGGAACACTTACGATTAAATCCTCCTCTTGCATTCATGGTTCCTTTCTGCCATGCTGGTGCACTGAACTCCAGTCTGATGGGTCTGCCTTCAATCTCTGTGTTGTTACAGGAATTCAATGCCTCTTTGGCATCCTCAGCTGTGGGAAATTCTACAAACGCATACCTATTTGGAGAAGAAGGTATCAGTCAGCATGAGAGCACACAGGATCTGTGGAGTAAAGTCATTTGCTATTCCAACTCAGGAGTCAGGAAAAAGACACAACATACCCTTTAGGCCTGCCCTGGTTGTTCTGCGGCATCTTGATGGAAGAAGCTTTCTTAAACAATTCTTGCAGAGTCTCTTCTGAAGCAGCATATGAAAGATTGTTGACAATTAGGGTCTTTGACTCTCCACCTCCTATGGAGAAAAAGCAGTGCTGTAAATTCAAGTTGGGAAGAGGTGCTCTCTCTTCCTCTAGGCACATACTCCTCTCTAGGGTCAGTGCAGTTGTTCCCTCCTCACCTCAAGGTGAAGAACAAGGCCAAGTGCAAGACTGTTTTGGTCACCTAGACTAGCTGCCTCCCTCTTTCCCCTTCTCCAAAACATTCAGTGGAGACATAGAACACGCAGGGGATTCAGAGCACAGGCTAGGCAAAAGGTTCTTGTTCTTCCCTGATATTTTATGGTTTTCCTGCAGTGCTTTGAGTTGTGCATCCCTGAAAACTTCTGAAACAAGTGGAACTAGATCCTAAATATAATTTGCATGCACATTATTGATCTGAAGAAGTACCTTTCTGATGATCTTGATGGCTCTTCTCACCAGTGAAGTCAATGACCATGGTACGACCATCAATCTCTGTGCCTCGCTTCTCTTCCAGAGCTTTATTTGCCTCAGCTTCTGTTTTAAATTCAATATAGGCCATCCTACAGCACAGAACAGCAGAACAGAACATAAACAAATGTCTTCTTCCAGTAAAGACTAAATTAATGCGGGAGGTAAAGTGTATAGCAGAAAAATGCTTCAAAAATTCTTATTTTCAGTACACCTAATGCAGCGGATCCCTTAAGGCAGGTTAAGGACATGAGTTTATCAAAATATGGCAAGAATCTGAGGAACAGCCAACACCCAACAGTCCTCAGTGACATACCCTTTGCTGTTCCCCTCCTTGTTCATCACTATTCGGACTTCTGTTGCATTTTCAAACACCTCTCTGATTTCATCTTCAGTTATGCGGTAGGGCAGGTTCTTCACAAAGAGTGTTCTAGCATCTCTCTCTGCAAAGGGGAATAAAAAGCTACTTTCACATTACCAGCTAAAAATCCCTTTAGCCACACTGCCTGCTCACTGAGAAGCAGAGTGAGCTGATCCAGCAGAAAGTAAGCTACAATAGACATTTAAATTTTCTGAGGCTGAAAAAGTGAAGTACAACAGCCTAATTAACCACCATAATAGCTGTACTATGACAGTTAATTAGGTCACCACTGTCCTTTTCTTAACCCCATCCTAAAGCTTCAGGAAGAGCTACATTTCTCCTCAGATCCCCCAATATGCATTCTTTATTTGGATTATGTTTCCAGATACACTAGTCTGAACTTGCCTATCCATGTATTAGCATTTGAGCCAAAACCAGAAAGATCTGCCTAAAAGAGCAGAATAGCAGCCACCATTAACACTGCAGGCCTGCTCCAAGGCCCAGTTATGTCAGGTCTCCTTTGGTGTGTACAGGCATTCACAGTTATGGGCTGTACCTTTCTTATTTTCTTTAATTGTTTCCTTGCTCTTTGCTTTTTCCAGTTTGATTTCACTACCCATTAATTTCTTCCCATTCATTTGGAGAGCTTTATCCAAATCTTCAGCAGATGAGAAGTCTACATAGCCAAATCGCCTGCAAAAAAAAGTAACACAAGCATTTAAGCTGATTCATCTATTGCAGCAGGTAACATAAACAGAAACCCAGACACAGAGAGCTTCCCACTGGTCAAGTCAAAGCTTTAATACAATAAATGCTAACTGGCCCACAGCCAGCACAACAGTAGAGAACATCAGCTCTGTGCTGAAGTAAAAGGACTCCTTTCAGTGAGACCCATCTGAAAAAGCTTCAAGACATGCAGTACTCTGCCCTTATCAGTACCGTGCCTATCAAAGCAACCATCCTGGCATCTTTAAGGGAATCAGCACAGCTACATCTCTCTAAACAAATTCCCACCCATTAAAATAAACAAGCAGCAAAATCCTACTGAGGAAACTCACTTGGAAGAACCAATTCTGACATCTAAAACTTCTATATTCTTCTTCCCGAAGAATTCTCTGATGCCAGTCTTCAGTTCCTCAAACTCCTTGTTGGGGGACAAATTTCCCACAAAGACAGAGAAGGCTGAAGTGGGTCCCTTAGCTGAAAAGATAAGAAAGTTGGTTTTTTAAGGCAATTAGAAGACTGGACGCCAGATTCCAAACAGCTTTAGCACATCAGTTTCTGCTCAGAAGTGACATCACACTTCAGTATTAAGTCCCTTATAATCATCATCTGTGCAGGGGGAAAAAAATAAATAAATAAAAATCATCACTCAGCATCCTGTCCCTCCAGCTGTGTCTCACCCAACACGTGTCATCTGATGACCCCACACCTACCCTCTGTTTTCTTTTTCTTGGCCTCTGGTGCACTTTTACTGGCCATTTCTTTCTTCCTCTTTCCAGGTGCTTCCTTGACAGGTTCTGTAATAAAAACCCAAAACCAGCACTGAGATATAGGGAAGAACTATCCTTCCTATGCTGGATCTATAGAAGAGGATTAATCTTTACACCAGTCACATGCAATACTTTTTGCTCAGGGATCTTTCCTATTATTGGGGAGTTACTTACTTTCGTCCTCGCTTTCCTCCTCGGCATCATCTTCATCCTCCTCCTCTTCATCCTCATCTTCCTCATCATCTTCTTCATCTTCCTCATCTTCAGACTCTGCCTTAGCTTTCACTGGTGCAGCCTTTGCTGGAGTAGTTTTCTTCACCTGAACAGGAGTTATGTCCATGGCTTCATCTTCAGACTCTGAAACAAGATGAGCACAAGATTTCAGACACATTCAAGATTACGCCCCTTTTGAAACTAAGAACAGAAAAACTCAAGGTGAAGTAAGTGTTCTTTATAGCTTGTTAAGACTGAATGTTCTCAAAAAGCAAATTTATTATATTTAGTGCTTATAAAAGCTGCCCTTTTCTCAAGGTTTAATGGTTTAAAAACCAATACCCCAAGATTAAAAAGAAGTTTTACCACCACTAGGGAAATAAACACCTCCTCATCCACACCTGATGGACACTGGTAAGTTAAAATCAGCTGGGCAATACAGACACACACACTCTGCATCATTCCCATTAATCCTTTCAGTTCCTCATGTTCCCTATAAACATTTATTAGTTTAACATCTTATTTTTTTAAAGAGTCAGATGTTGTTCTGCTAAATCCCACATACCATCATCATCTTCATCCTCCTCCTCCTCGTCATCATCCTCCTCTTCTTCAGATTCCTGCTTTGCTATCACAACTGCAGGCTTTTTGGCTGGTACTGCTGCAGGCTTTTTGGCTGCAGGCTTCACAGGCATTGGTGGTTCCTCATCCTCATCTGCAACAACAGTACAGCAAATGTTTATTCAGCCTTTAACCTTACTACAAAGTACTAGACTTCATTATATGTAATAGAGAAACTATACATTTGGAAAGCTTTAAGTCTCAGCTGGAAGGGGTGCTGAGATGTAAAGATAAACAATATTAGAAGGGTTGGACCAAATGATCCTTGAGGCCTCTTCCAACCTGACATTCTATGAAATTTATAGTATATAAACTACCACAGTAAAGTCCCTTTTTTTTTCCCCCAAGATTTTTGCAAAAATTAAAAAAAAAGGCTTAGGAAACCAGAAGATGTTTTACATGCTGTGTGTAATGCAGCTGCAGCCCAAATTCTCCTCCACCCTTCACCAGTTCCCCAAATTTCTTTCCTCACTGCCTTTTAGTCCACTAATCCCTCTCCAGACTATTAAACCATACTAATTTTTCAGTTCCAAAGGTACTCAAATGCAACAACTTGACTGGAACAGCTCCAGTCAACTTATACAAGGATGGACCCATCTTTCAAGTCACTTACCAGAATCCTCATCATCTTCATCATCCTCATCTTCTTCCTCCTCATCATCCTCCTCCTCCTCACTCTCTTCTTTCTTGGCATTCTTCCCATTTTTTGCTCCTTTGGTTAGGACAGCAGCCTTTTTAGGTGATGGAACAACAGCCTTTTTAGCAGGAGTGGCCACAGGTTTCTTGGCAGGGGTGATTGCCTTTTTGGCAGGAGTGGCAGCCTTTTTTGCAGGGGTAGCTGCCTTCTTGGCTGGTGTAACTGCTACTTTTTGTTGTCTCTTCTGAGGGATCATCTGAAATACACATCAACGTCAATCTCTTATGCTGGCTCTTAATACTACTATTACTTCCAGATCAGACAAACATCTAGCAGCTGCAACCTAAAGCATATCCTTCTGACAGACTTACAATGAATTGTTAAAGTAACCAAGTTATTAAGTAACTGTAAAGTAACTAATTTTACAATAAGCTCACCCACAATTTTAACAAACCTCTTATGGAACATTAAAGCATCTCTAAGTCCTGAAGCAAGACCCGTGACCTCAAGTAGCATTCAGCAGCCTGAAATTATCAGTCTTGTACATTACTCTGTGTGATAAATAACCTGTTGCTGATGCTCCACTGGAGTCATTATTCATCCACTTGCTCACCAGTATTGGGAGCAGCTACAATATCCCCCCAGTCCTTCCAAATACTGCAAGTACAGACCAAAACTATCAGCTTGTTTTACCCACACTGCTTTCCTCACTTGAAAAACCTGTTTATTTGTTAAGTAACACAGCAGATGCTAACTGTTCATTAAGGGCCACCTCCTTTGTGCCCTCCAACCCCCAGGACACTTTCAGAACACGTGCACACTTTTGACTTCATTCCCTCATCACCTCGTCCCCGCTGCTTTCCTCTAGCTCAGAGGACTCTTCTTCCTCGCTCTCTTCAACCTTTTTTGGGGGAGGAGCCATTTTTTTCTGTTTCATCTGATTCTTGGGAGTCTGAAAGAGAGAGCCAGCTGTTAGGCAGCCTTTTATTCCCCTGCCGGGAAGCAGGAACCGCATTTAAGGCTCCGAATCCCCCCGCCCCCGCTGCTACCGGCGGACAATTGTCCCCATCACGCGGCCGC
>JAAWXA010000032.1:3056004-3083899 GCA_038090715.1 Florisuga fusca
CGATCCCGGGCGGGGGGGTCCTGGCGTTTGGGACTGGGGGTTATCCGGGGCTGTGCGAGGGTTTCCGCGGGTGTCGGAGTCGGGAGGAGGGACCGGGGATGCCGGAACTGGGCAGACGGTCCAGTCGTCCGTGGGCCAGGCGGGGGATCCGAGAGTCCCAGGGCTGGGGAAGGTCCGGGGACCAAGGGGGGAGCCCTAGGGGTTGGGAGAGAATCTGGGGATTCCAGGGCTGGGGGGACTCCCGGGCTGTCAGGGTAGTCCTGCGGCCGGTGGCCAGCATGGCAGGCGCTGTGAAGGGCCATCAGGCTGGCTTCCCAGGCCGGTGTGCATCAGCTCAGCTCCGGGGATGGAGCTTGGCCTGGGTACGCTCCTGCCTCTTTGAGCCTGGCAAAGGGACGGGAATGGAGCGTCCCCATCGCTGCCCCTGCCATCCACTTACCCCGCCCTTGGGAGGCACTAAGCTCCCCGGGGCAGCCCTGGTCACTGCAGCTGCTGAGGCTGCAGTTGGCAGAGGAGCACTCTGCAGCTCCTGCCCTGCACTGGCTCCCAGATGGGAGAAATGCTTCATGCTGGAGAGGAAATCTGCCTGTGCTTGCCTGGTGCATGCTTTTGAACTCACTCATTGAAAAAAGACATCAACTTTCTCCCGGTCAGGTTTTATCCCAGTGGCTATAAAGTCAGTGTGGGAATGACCCCAGGGCAGAATGCAGCACCCCTGTTTAACTTGCCAGTCTGCTGGCAGGGCTGAGAATGCCTTGCCACTTGTCCTGACATAGCGTTCCCCAAGGACCTCTAGCTGGAGCTTCACTTCTCCCTTACATCCCCTCCCATTTCAAACTGGGTATCCGGTCCCTGTGCCAGTTCCAAGGGGCCCCTGACTCAGGCACAGGTAACTATGGCTGTTTGTCCTGAGGTCTGCTGGAGAGAAGCCCCTAAGTTGGGGAACACAGATCCTAGGGAGCTCTAAAAAAAACCCCAAAAAACGCAAACAACAACCACAAAACAGTTTCTCAATGAACACAGCCCTGCAGGGCCCTGGTGGCCTTCATGGGACAATCTTAGGTTGCTCAATGCCACCTGAAAGCAAGGGACACACTGTGGGTGAGGCAACATACCTGGCTCCTAGGCTGTCCTGGTGCCTTCTCTGTGGAGTGAGGAAAGGCAGTTTCCAGGCAGGCAGAGCCATAGCTGAGGGCTTTCAGCCAGGAAGAAGTGATGGGATTAGTCAGCCTCTCCCGGAGTAAGATAATAGGGACTGCAGGGACTGCCACCATCAGCTGGTACAGGGAGGGTGCTGGGACAGCAGAGGGCACTGCCCATGTCCCAGCACTGGTCACATACACAGGCAGATGGGGATCCCACCTGGGGAAACCCTTGTGTAGGGCAGCAGGACTCAAAGAGCCATGCTTCAATGCCAATGCCTGCAGCCATGCAGCCAATGCCTGCTTCATGTCCTGCCATGTGGTGCAGAAGCCATCTCCAGGTGCCCTGGGGGAACCAGTGACACAGGCCCAGGATTGCCTGTGGGGATGCTGGGTGATGGAGACAGAGGAGGTGGAGTCCTGGCAGAAATTTTTAACTGTCTGAAGCAAGAACTGTTGGACCCTCATCATCCCTGCACGTGGAGCAAAAAAATCCTGTATTATTACTCACACAGCTCTGCTGCCAGTGCTGGGGCTGGCCTTGGTTCCTCTCCATGCTGCAGGATGGCTGGTGTGCCCCAGGAAAGGGACAACTGTTGCTTCAGCCAGGGGCAGTTTTGGCAGCTGGGACATTACATGTGTCTGCTAACAGTGCCAGTGGTGGGCTCAGGAAAGGGCTGGGCTGGCAGCTGGCTGGTCTCAGTTCCCAGCCCTGCAGGAGATATCTTGGCATGACCTGTGCTCCAGCTCCTCTCCAGCAGTGTGCTCAGCACTGGGAAGTTGTCCTCAGCTCTGGCACCTCTGAGGCTGCAGCAGGACCTGCGTGTGGAGAAATGATCTTAATTAGCTCTGCTTTGATCCATGCACTGTGCATCCAGGCCCTGCTGGGCAGGTACAGCCCGACCCTGGCAGCTGCTGCCGTGGCTGTAGAGGGCCAGGGTGCCACAGGGAAGGCAGATGCTGGCTTTTGGGCTGGGCTGATCCCTGTAGATCACCTGTGGTCAAGACATGTCGCCAGGGTGCTGGAGTGGCTTTCTCTGGGGACACACAACACCCCAAGGTGGTCCCACGCTGCCCTGCTCCTCCACAAGCACTGCCAGGAATTTCAGGGCCAAGGGAGAACTGCAGGGCAGCATCAGTGAGAAGAAATTTGACCCAAAGAGCAGGTTTAACAGCTCTTATTTGTGGGGTGAATGTATTTTAGGTGCTTTTATGTCTGTCTCTTGGAACATGTCTGCAGCCTGGGGGTGTTGCTCTAATTCCAGAAGGAATTCAGTTGGTTTATTGGAGAATCCAGGAGGGGTTTGCTAAGGATTCACAGTTTCTGGCACAGCAGAGACTCGACCCCTGTGCTTCTCCCCAGTGTTGGGGACACCATCCCCAGCAGTGCCCCGTGGTTGGGAGGGGGCCAGGCAGGGTGGGGACACCCCCACAGGGGCTGTAGCTCAGTGTCCCCAAGCGTTCTGCTCAGCCTGTGCGTGGTCACGGCCGCCTCTTTCCACTAGATGGTGACAAAAGGCTGCAGCACCTGTCCCGAGTGGGACTCTAAGGCTTCCCCGGGCTCCCCGAAACACATCTCCCTGGGAGATCCTGCCCTGCCTGCTGCACCTCCCCCTGGAGACCTCAGGGCACGGGAGTGGGATGCTCCTGACATCTGGTACCCACCAGATAAAAGCTGCAGCAAAGCACAGTCGGGAGAGGTGAAGTTTTACCTGTGGCTTGTGAAAAACCAGCAGGGACCTCCAACCAAGCAACCCCCCGGGTGCTCAGGGAGAAGGGAAACAAGCTGGGAAAGCCATCAAGTGTGACCTCAAGTTTTCCAGACTTGCTTCACTGGCATCACAGCTTACCTGCTACCTGGTCTAAGCAGTGACCTGATGTGGACATGGCATGGTGAAGGTGACTGAAAAAAAAAGCAAATTTATACATTCCATGTCTAGGTGCTGCTTTAAACCTCTTAGGCATCCCCATGTCCCACCAGAAAAGCCCCTTCCCCTGCCACTGGTACCCAGCTCACCCTGTCATGCTGCTCCCTGCCATTCACTGCCATCCAGAGCCACTGCAGCATCGCAGGCATCACGGAGCAGCTGATGGATGGATGGACAGCCAGCAGGGCTGGACACACAGGGCTTGTCCTTCCTTTTCACTTCAAATACCTGGCAAGTGGAGGAAACTTCTTCCAGGCCCTGATTAACGCAAGGCATCAAATGAGCCAAGCCTGTGTGGTACCTTAATTAAGTCTTTCTTCATTACCCATCTGGCTGTGCCAAGAGGAGAGCCCTCGAGAATGATGACCATCAAGTGGACACAGGGTTTGCTGTGACAAACAGATTTAATTTGAGTGGCCACATGCCAGCCCATGTCCTGCACCCTGAAATGAGCAGTTTAGGACACAGTGGGCTGAATGACAGGGATGAAAGTCAGTGATACTTAGCAGGAGGAATAAATGAAGCCCAAGAAAAAAACAGTGCCAGGGAGACAAGTGGGGCTGAAATAAAGAAGACTTGCAGTAGGTGTGAGATAAAGAAGAGAAGGCAGGCTAAGGATATTTGGAGCAATTCAGGTGGTGAGAGGGGAGCCTGGGAGCACCTGCCTCTCTCCACCAGGATGGAGAAAGTTGGTGAGATGGGGACAGGCCCATGGAGCATGACCTGGGGCTTTGCCTTCACTTTTTGCCTTCACATTGTACCTACTGGAAGCTCCCTCTGCTCTGTTGAGCTATTTCTACCTGCCCTGGCCTCTGCAGCAAGCTCCATCAAATGGACATTAAAAATAAGGGCTGGAAGTACTTTCCCAGGCTGGGTGGTTCTCAGGCTATTTGTGCCTCATCCCATCAGCCCATCACCCTCTTTCACTTACAGCTCTTGCTGTGCAATGTCCCAGTGGCAGGCGGCAAGTTAAAACCACTGCTCTCAATCTTTTTATGACTGTAGTTAAAAATAAGATGTGGAGCAATAATTTTCTCACTGTCAGTGTTGCCAGACCCAAAACTTGGTCCTGAACGACCCAGCAGTGTCTCATTAAGGCAGGCAAGTGTGTGATCATGACATCTGCATCCTGAGAGGGAGGCAAGAATGGGGTTTCTTGGGGCAAAGTCCTCTCCTTCCTGTCCCTTACAAGCTCAGCTCCCTGTGCCCAGGAGAAGAGGTTTAAAGGGGGCTGAAAATTACACTGCATCTCTCCTGCTTGGTTTTAATTGTAGAGCAAAGAAAGAAGCCCATTGATTCATCCCACTGGGTAATTAAATGCTTAATGCTATTGACTATAAAGATATTATGGTTCAGCAGCCCAACACTAATGCATTAGTAATTGCTTATATCATGGCAAGGAAAGGGCACGAGCTGCTCCCAAGGCATATGAGAGTTATGTGGGATGGGAGCTTGTAGTGAAAAAAAAAAACTGAGGACCTGAATTAGTGTCATGATGAGCAGCAGGAGCGACAGGTTCTCCTGGAAAGCTTGAGGATAGGGAAAGGGTAGAACCACCATGGTGGGGGCTGGCAGCTCCTACCCCAGGGAAACCCCCTCAGCCACACAATGGATGGGCAGTGGGGTTAGGGGGCTGGGCTCTGAGCACCAGTGCTGCTCCTGAAACAACTCTGGGATGTTGCCAGCCATGGGATCAGGAAAAGAAATCTGAACAGAGCTGGCTGGGGGGTACTGTGCATCCCCTGAGGGGTAACACCCAAAGAGGGGGGATCACTGTGGTGGCTGCACAACATCCCACCTGTGGGGACCTGCAGAGCAGGAGTCTCATGTCCCATGCCCAGGCAGTCTGGATAAGACACATTTATAGAAGGTGATGGAAGGAAGGACCCTAAGCAGCATGGGAGCAGGGGACCTTCTAAAGATCACCCTCTACTGAGTTTTTCCCCATCTCCCCACGCACAAGGCATCACCCCTCTGACCATGCCAGGCTGGGTTCACCCAGCATCTCACCTGAAGCTACTTCAAGGGACAGAGCAGCCATGGCCCAAAAAGCTGCCAGAGGCAAAATTTCCATCCAAGCTTTCAAATCCATGCCAGCAATCCCCTGCCCAAGGCTAAGGGAAAACAGTGCAGCTCTCCCTGTCCTCCAGCATGAAGACCAAAACCACTTGCAATTTTCTCTGAACAAATACAAGTGCAGGTCATGCTGTCAGACTCTTATTTGATTTGCTTCTCTGGTGGCTCTGCACCATTTGCCTTCATTTCTTTCTCTGCCCCATGCCATAGTCCAATAGTGTAGCATCTGTCCAATAAAAGGTCCATTAATATAATTTACAAGTCGCTGCCACTTTCTGCCTTGCCCAAGAGAACTGGCTCCCTGGGTATCCTGTTGCTTGGAAGAAGAGAGTTTTTTACAGTTATTCTGAGCAGAATAAATAACCTCCAAGCACTGTTTACTGCCTGATTTACCTTCATGAAGTTACATTTCTTCCAAAGATTTGATTCACAGCTGGAAATCCAGCCTCTAACTGTATGTCTTTAAAAAGTCTCGGAAAGAAAATAAGGCTGGAAAGAAAGAGAAGGGAAGATGTTTCTCTACAGCCCCCAGGCATGAGGAAGAAGGTGCCTTTGACCCTTCGGGGATGGTCAAAGGGGGACACTGAGCCTGGGGAGGAGGAGCACCTGGTGCTCCCAGTCTCCCACCTCACCAGGTACAGCAGCCCAGACCCTGTGAGCTGCTGCATTTCCTCTAGAAAAACCTTTCTGAGCCTGAGGTTATCCTAAATACACAGTTATGTTGGTACACGTGTCTGTGTAAAAAAGCCTCTCCAAGGTTTTGTTGGGATATTAAGAGGGAAATATGTTTCCAGAGGATGCTGTGAGGGCAAGGGAAGGGCCTTGCTGTTGCTGGGTCCCTGCAGCCCTTTGCTCTGAGGCTTTGGGCTGTGCCCGTGCAGTGATGGGCAGAGGTTGGGGTCTGTGCTGTGGAGCAGTGATCACTCTGTGCCTTTTTTTGGGAGCAGGATGAATCATCACTGCTATGGGTGCTAACCCAGCATCATCCCAGCCCTGAGCCTTGGATCCTCATGCCTGAGCTTGCTGAAATTGTTTGGGGATCCTGCACCTTTCAGCTGAGGAGTGCCCGAACCAGTCCCACCGGCTCACTGTGGCTCCTCCTGTGCTCACACCCTCACCCTGGCTCAGGGCATCACTCCTGGGGAAACTGAGCTCCTCTGCATGAGGTGCTTCCTACCATGGGCCCAACATCACCCAGACCTTGAAGGCAATGAAACACTCCCACAGCCTGGCAGGGGGCAAGCCCATCTATGAAAGGAAATCATGCGGGGAGAAAGGTCTGGAAGGGAAGGAGGAAAATATCAGGGAAAGCCCAAGTGTCTCCAGCCACACTGGTGCCTTGTTTCTTCATTTAAATGGGTTTTCTTTGGCCTTTGATCTTCAAGCAGCTCTGTCACATTGCAGGGTGAAGGCTGCCTGTGCACAGAGAGGAGACTGACCCAAGCTCTCCTGCACAGAGGAGCAGTGGCAATGCAGGGGTTAATGCAGAGCCTGGTCTCACCACCTATCTCCCGACAAAGCCTTTGTCAAAACCCATTCTGGGGCTAACCAAATGATCCTGCAGACTGGCCAAGCATGGGGGTCTGAGAGCTGCTCCCACTCCCTACAAACGCAGCAGAGACCAAAACATCCCAGGTCCCTGCTCCTGGAAAACCAATGAAAAGCAAACATTGATGAGTCTAAAAACACTGGGCTGTACTTGTACTGTCAGAACCTCTTTTGATAAGGTTTTGGGGGAAAATCGTGAGCCATGGACAGCATCTCACACCTGACTCCTCTCCCAGCCCACACATGCCAAGCTGCACAAGTGTCAGCCAAAGGCCCTGTTCAGCTCCAAAGCTGTTACACTGGGGATATGTTAAACTTTGGGGGTGAAGAAGCAGGGCAGGAGCTGGGAACAACAGGCAGATGCAGAGACCTCGTAAAGACTGGAGCTCCTAGCAAGGGAAGAGATGTTTGCAGATACCAACCTCAGCTCCAGCTCCAAGGGTGGGTGATGTCCTGCTGCAGCCTGCAGCTTCTGGAATAGGGTTAAACTCTATTAGGTCTCCCATTTATATCTACACAGGAACAATCACCAGCAAGACACAAATCCTCTTTCCAGGAGGAAAAACCTTTAAATACTTCAAGTGCCACATCCATCCACCCTGACTGGGTGCAAATGGCTGCCTTACAGTCCCATTATCAGCATTTACTGGGTTTTCTTTTAGCTTTTTCCTGCCACATATTTAATTCAACCTTCCACCACTCAGTCAGTAGAAACCACTCTCATTTACCATCCTTCTTGCATGGCAGAAGATTGAAGAAGTCCTCACCCAGCCCTCTGTCACCCTGCGGGGTTCCCTGCTCACCAGGATGATGCTTTTGCAACTCACTTGCTGCTGGTGTGTTTTGAGCTCCTGCCAGATGGACTGACTGCTTGTAAGTCAGGCAGTAACTCCTGCAGAAAAATAGAAAAGAAACACAGCTCAAACCATTTGCTTTTCCATCTGTGCAAGGCAGTTTTTTCCACCAGCCCTGGCAGAGTGGTTTAAAGCTGGGGCCAGGATGAGTTTGGACAGCCAAAGAGCTGGAGAGAGATGTGGGTCTTCCTTTAACCAGAGTAGAAGTCACTTGAAAACACCAGGAGAGCAAAGAGCTCTTTAACAGAAGGGCCCAAACCATGGCTTGAATACAAAGAAAATACCTGGAAAAAGGCAGCCTGAGCCCAGGATTGCTAAGAGGCTCCCGGGATGGCTGGGGGCTGCAGGTGTGGGAGAGGAGAGTGGGGCAGGCAGCAGCAATACCCTCCCCTGATCCTCATTAATACAGCACTGAGGCTTAATGGTTCTCCTAAATTATAATGACTTTCTTGTCATTAACTTGATTTCTTTCTGGTGACAGCAGCAGCAAATTGAACCCAGATGTTCTGAGCATGGGATGAGAAATTAAAAGGAAGGCAAGTGCTGGAGGAGCTGCTGTGCAGGGGAGGGGATGCCCTGGGCCAGAGAGAACCCTGGGGCTGCAGTACCAGGGGTAGGTGCCAGGAGGGCACTGCAGTCAGGGCTAAATCATACTCAGCCTGCAAGTGAGACAATGAAAAGGTGGTGCCTGCCATGGTGGGGTCTGGCCAGGGATGGGACACCTGTGTGTGGGTACTGAGCCCACTGCCATGGGAGAGGACACAGGGAGACTGATGGAGATGAGATCTGGTGCAGCAGAGAGACACAGGCAGTCTGTCGGGATGCTTTTTGAGATGAAAGTTGCCTGAAAGTCACTTGGACCAGCAAGCTAAAAGCCTGCCCTAGGGAAAGCAGGATGTTGTCCACCACGTGCCATAAAACTGCAGCCACCCCACCCCTGAGATTTTCCTCCTCCCGGAAGCATCCCTGACCAGGACCTGGCTGAGGGATGGAGGGCAGGGCTCCTGACCTTCTTTCCAAGCCTGCAGAGGAAAATGTCAGACAGCAAAGAATTTTTATCAGCTGCCCCTGCAGAGGTCAAGCACAGGAGCTGAAGAAAACCAGGTTTATTTCTATGTCTTTATTTTCTGCTGCCTGTTGGCAGCTCCTGTGCCTGCAGGCAACTGCCAGGGCATGGAGAGGGGCTTGCTTGAGGAAGCTGCTCTGCCCCGTCTCTGCCAAATACCTGCTGGGGACTTGTGTCCTCCCCTCCTGGCAGCCCCAGGCTGATTCCTGTGTGAAATACTGCTTTTTGGCTGGCTTTTATTCCCAGGGCCAGCTGAGACTGTCCTGTGCATGACTCGAGCTCCAAGGGTGGGAGGGGATGTCTCATGCTCCATGACAGCATCATTAATGTGAGGTACTCATTAATGCAAGACAGTGACTGTACCTGCCCAATAAAGATAACAAAAAAGATGCTTTCAGCCTCCAGATGCTTTTCAGGCAGCCTTCTCCAATGTGCTACATTGAATAGTCCTGAACTAGAGAGGACAAACTGGCCCTGGCTGCCATGGTAAGCACAAAGAGCAATAAAACCCTGTAATTAAAGTCTGCCACTGTAATAGCATTCCAGCAGAGGCAGCTGGGGTCTAGCCCTGAGTGCAGGTCCATGGTTTTGGTTTTTACTTGTTTTCATTGCAAACTCATTTTGGAGGGGGTCAGCCGAGGTACTGCTGGGTACTTTGGGTACCAGGAGGGAGAGGAAGATGCTGTCTGGATACTGTGGGGCAGAAGAGAAAGGGCTGTCACTCCCTTCCTGACTTTGTAATGCAGACTGGGTCCTCAGCAAAATCAAACACCCTCAGAACCACATTTGAAGAGGATAAGACCTTATAAAAAGGCATTCCATCCATAGGGAGGCATTTCCCATCATGGCACTCCAATACCACACTTGGGAACTTTTGCTCATGTTCTCCTGGTCCTAAATATATATAAAATTAGATAAAAGTTTTTTTTGTTTGTTTGTTTGTTCTTTTGTTTTGGTTTGTTTTGGTTTTTTTTTTTCCAGTCTGGACATCCCAGCCATGCTGTAATTTGTTCCATCCTATGAGGACTGGGGAGCTGGTGCACCTTCATCCTCTACAGACCACACAGGGGACCTGGGCAGACCCTGGGGACATCTGTGCTGGGGACCATGAGCACTGCTTTAGTGGACTGTGGGGAAGCTCTCTGCAGACTGTTATCCTCCAGGTCGCTCATGGGGTCCTCCATTTGCTCTCCCCAAGCCCCAGGGACTCTCCTGCTCAGGGACAACCCAGGGGCCTTGGGGTGGTACCGATGCCCCCAGCCCCACCAGTGATTCTGGCAGTCCCTGCTTGCCTCTGAGCTCTGCCAGCCAGCCAGCTTTTACTGCCATTTTAATCGTGCATCACTTTAATTTCTTTACCAAAGTGTCCCCATGAACCAAATTAAGCATCCTCTGACAAAAAGTCTGTCACCTTTAGCAACATCATTTTGTAATGGGAGAAGAGGTTGGCTCACCTGATTGTGTGTCTCTAACCCAGTGGGTTTTTTCAACCCTGCCCCAGGTAATGCTTGTGAAGGTGCTTGGTGGCTTTAATGGGCCACTTTTCCCCTGAATTTGTCCCTGCATGTTGTTTTTAGGCTATTGGGAAAGAGCACTGCACGTCACACTTTTGTCCTTTGCAGCATCCTGCCATGAGGAATATGGGGTTTCAGGCAGGGATGTTCTTGAGTAACACACAGACCTTTGCCCTTCCAGCCTCTTTGTGCACCCTCCCTGCATGCCCTAAGACAGGGAGAAGTGGGGTACAGGGAACTCATCCCTTCCTTACACATGGCCTGGCCCCTCTGGGGTGGTTGAGTTTGCTGTGACACAGGAACGACCATCCCCAGGGCAGGTGACAGTCACACCCCACACATCTGAGTCAGCCTGAGCATTCAGAGCTGCAGCTGAGCTCTTGGGGTGGGATGTCCTCTCCACTCCTCTCTTTCCAGCCTCCCACTCCCTTCCAGCTGCCTGGAAAGCTGCTTCCTCCATGAGTCCTGGCTCTCTGGGAAATCACCGAGGAGCTGAGTGGGAAGATGGTCTCCCTTCAGTTTAGGACTAAAAACTGAGCTCACAACTGTCCCAAAGGAGCAGAATCAAATCCTCCATGTATTTCTCTCATTGTCCATCTGTCCTCCTGCCGACTTCTGTGCTCTCCACCCTGCTTTTCACCACCACCACTATCCTGGAGTAAGAGAGTATTTGAAATACTGTTCAAAAAGCAGCATAAATCAGTGCTGAGATCAAACCCTGCACATCCCTGTGGATTCCTGACATTTACATTTTCCTGCTTCCCTCAGAAAGGCTGTCATTGTGGTGGGAAAGGCTGCTGTGCCACATCCATGGCTGGGAAGCCCAAATCCACTCTGTGGCCCAGCCCCAGCCAGGGACCCCTTGCTCCAGGGCAGGCAAGTCATTAGCCAAAGTCACACTGTATGTGCTTTCCCCATACCATGTTTGTGAGAAGGAAGCAAAAAACAACCCTTCCCTTGGCTAATTGAATAGGAGCAGCAAAAAATCCACTGGTACCCTCTGGAGCCATCTATCATGACTCCAGATATATAAAGCAATTGCTGTAAAACTTGAACTTGGCTCTCTAAAGGAAAAAAAACCTACCCCATGCCTGTGCAAACAACCACATCACACACAAAAAAAGCCTTACAAGGCTGGGTCAGCCTCATAGATGGATTGCTTTTTAATCCCCAAAGCTATGGTGATAAATCTTTATATTGGAAGCTCCAGAGATACTGTGTCACTCAGGGTGCACAGCAGTGTTGGAGGAAAACAGCTCCATGAGCTGCTGAGAGAGAGGAAATCTCCTGGGAGCAGGACCAGAGGTGATGGAGGAGGGATGGGCACGGGTGTGGGGGTGCTGGGTGGGCACAAGGAGCAGGAGGGTTCCCCCAGGGCCAGGAGATGGTCATTAGGCTGGAACTGACCTCTGGGCAGACACTGCTGTAAATCTGGGAGGACAGATGGAAAACTTTTGGGGGACATCTCTTTGAAAACAAAGTGTTTGAAGAGGAGATGGTGGCATGGAGCCCAACACAGCCACGTGCCCTTTATTGCAGGGACAGAGAGATCCTTCCCCCAGCTCTGAGCAAAGAACCTGGAGCAGCAGCATCCACACACTGACCCAGCTCCCAGCCCCACCATATCCCTCTACTCTCTTTCCTCTCTGATCCCTGGAGTCCTCAAAGGCTCATTTAGTTGTTGAGAACTCCCAGGCAGTGTCTGGGGATCTTCCTTCCCCCACAGCCACCCCGAGGCACTGCTCAATCCCCCGTGCCAGCTCAAGCAGCCGGAGCAATTCACCCCACCCCTGGTTTCTGCTGCCTGCACCCCAGCAGGGCTCTTTACTCTCTGTCACCTCCCTGGCAGGAATAATCCTTCTAATTTATATCAGCAAGGTGGCAGGGGGTCCAGACCAACCCTGAGGACGTAGGGCCAGCAGGAAGCCTCATCCATGGAACAAACAGGCTCCATAATCCCCTTCTTGAGGGCAGCACCTCACAAATCACTGATTCAGACCACTTCAAGAACCACCGTCAAAGATATTGTCAAAAGTCAGTTTAATGTGATGGAGTAAAAGTGCAACTTACCAGCTCGATGGCAAGGGTCACTGTTACTGTACTGCACAATCATTTGAACAAGGATTCAAAACTGCCCAGACACAAATCAAAGTTACCAACAAAGTTACCAAGGAATTAGTGAATGCAGTCAATACACATTATTGAGTCACAGAGTGGTAACAGAGTTTCCACTTGCCTCAATGTCAACATTTGGCATGTTGCAGATCAGGGGTAAGAGTCCCAATTAGTTGATTTGTTGCTTAGTTCAAGTGTCACAATTAATGTTAGTTACATTTATATATTTACACTTCACGTACATAATCAGTTGATTGTATATGTTTTACATGTCAGGTTGACATATTTTGTTGCCAGAAATTGATATACAGAATGATTCTAAGCAATAAACATAAAAAGGTCAAAACTCAACAAAACTACAGTTGGATGCAGCATCAAACTCCAGTTACTGTTGGTGACCATCCAAAAAGTTTCCCACCAGAGATGTTCTCAATCTTTCTTCACTCTTTCTAGGACATGGTGTATCTCCTTTGCATCATTGATTGATGGTTATCATGGTTCCTAATTTTAGCAACAGGCTCAAGTCAGGGAATTGCAACAGTTTTCTTCCCAATGTGAGACTCCTTTCAGAAGGGGTAGTCAGTAAATCTGACATAATGTATAGTTAGACTGTAGCAATTGGTGGGTTGTGACAAGAACTGAACAGTTAAAGTCACATCCTTCAGTTGATTTAATTTCCTCTGCAATTCCTGTCAAGCAGGCACACCATCTTCTGACCTTAGGTTTTTGTACAATCCCTTCTGGGAGTGGTAGTCCCCTTCAGGATTGCTTTGAGTAAATGAAATGGCCCTCTGGTTTGCCCAGGCTGTCCCCAGTGTATTTTCTCAACTTGTTTTACTGCCCAGACTAATGACAAAAACCCCTTTTCCCATTCAGAGTGTATCTGTTCTGTCTCTTATCAAAATGTCCTTCAGGACCAGTTTGGAACAGGTGACAGTAAGTGGCATGTCCAGCAAACCCCATCTGGCTGTAACAGGATTGTGGCATTGTACTGGTCCCAATGATTTATAGGTTTTAATTCTTCAGTCAGAGTTTTTATCACCTCCTTACATTCTAATTTCCACTCCCAGGGTTTGCCCTTCTGTAAAATTGAAGACAATGGACAAGCAATGACAGAAAATCCAGGTACATGTTTTTTCTGATATCCTAAAGGTCCCATTAGCTACCACAACACTTTCCAAGATTGATGCATTTGTAGCTACTCAATTTTTCTTAAGGTATCTGGAGGAATCACTGCACTGCTAGTGATCCACCAAGTACCTAGAAACTTTGCCTTGTCACTGACATTTCTTGGGTGGGATCTTGGCTTCTGCTGTACCCAGTGCTTGCCACGTTGCTGCTGCTGCCACTGCCTCCAGCTTTTCAGGAATCCTCTGATTAGGATGCCATCCGTACATGGGTGCAGTTTCACACCTTGAGGGAGTGAGACTGCCTGGGAAAATTCAGCAAGTGTAGCTTAAGCCATTGTGGGTGACCATTTACCACTTGCTGGGGGGCTGTGTATTGTACACCTTCCCCAGCAAAAGCAAATCTCTCCTTATCCACCTTCTGTGAGGGGGGTATTCAAGTGCCAATAATCAATTGCCAGACACCATCTCCAGTCCAGCTTTTGGACTGGCCAGACCAGTGCATTGTACAGTGTGTGGGTTCTGTAAATAATGTGTCATTTTCCCAAGACTGCTGTTACCTCAGAAATTCTGTTCTGTGCCACTGCAGGAATCAGGTACGTTGGGGGACACGAGTAATTCTTGACTCAGAGAGTGCAAGGACCACAAGGAGCACATGCACAGCAGCCTCCCTGCTTCTCCCTGGGGCAGGCAGGGCTGACGTTGGAATCAAAGGACCACACACTGCTCTCTGTCAGGCACCAGCTTCCTCCAGTCAAGACATCAAAACCCAAAATATTTTCACTGTGCTTTTTAAATCTCAAAGTAAGTAGAGGACACGTGCTTCTCACCCGAGAACCATAAATTAACTTCCACGGTTTGCCAAATAGCTCTGTCTCTGTTTACTGCAGTGAACTTAACTCTCTGCCACCCGGGTCGCACACTCAGCTTCTCAGCACCCTGCCATGTGGGTACCAAAATCTGTGCTCCCTTCTCTATGAGAAAGGACCAGCTGTAATCTGAACATTTCTGCTTTAGACATGGACCTGACCTCATCTTCAGAGGAATCTAAGAGGAACAAGGGGTCATCTTTTCCCTCATCATGGTCATCAGGATCACCTCATATATCACCACCTCAGTCTTCTGGGGACACTATTACTTTCCTAATCTGCAGGGAGCTAGGAGGATGCAAGGTCTGCATAAGCATCATGTCAGTCTTGTCTTCCAACTTTCGTTTTTTCTCCTTTTTTTTCCCCCTGTAACAGTTCCTGCAGCTGTCCAGTTTTCAAAGACAGTATTAATACAACTGCCTTTCTGACTTTTATTTCTTTCTTCAGGTTCTGTTTCATTTTATTGTTATTTTTCCTGTCCTGGTAAGCAGCTGCAAAACAGGTACCTAACATTTTGCAAATGATTCCTCTCCCTTTTCCATCCTTCATATGCCTTTCATTCCTCTTTAGTTCTTCTTCCACAGCCTCCCAGTCATGCCAGTTATCATGAACCCATTCTTCTGAGAATGTGGGCCTCAGATTTATTTCATGCTTCCATAAGTTACCAATGATAGTACTTGCCATCCTGCCAACTATGCCAATTTATCACGAATGAGTGATTTAGATCACTTAAAGAACCACTGTCAAAGTGGTTTTAATATGAAGTTTTAAAGTGCAATCTCAAGAAAGTTTGATGGCAAATTTCACTAATGATTCAAAACTACAAAGACACAAACCAAAGTTACCAAAAATCCAAGTTACCAAAATGAGGTCAAAGTTACCATAACTACAAGGTTATGTGAAATATTTGTCACTTACCAAAGATCTGCTGTTGGTAAAAGGTCTCCCGGTCTCAAGGAGCAACCTTGAGAGGTGTCCCAGCTCAAGGGGAGATCACCACCGTGCAGCTACACTGCCATGCAGGGAGAGCTCAAATATTCACTCAGGCTGTCATATTTATGGGATAAAGTGGTTAACTCATGGTCAGATTACATACAAAATCTTGGAAAACCCACCCACTCTTCATGTGTTAATTGCACCATCAGTGTTCCAAGCTCACACACGTCGATACTCACTGTATCACTCAGCTCCTTTCTGGGTTTCAGAGAACAGTTTGGAAGCAGAGGAGTTCTTAGCCTGGTTATGGATCAGGCCTTTACCTCCTTTGGAGCCTTTACCAAATGACCACCACTTGGTTAAGGGGTTGAGGGCAACCCTCACACTGCAAGGAGCCTGAGGCAGGCAGAGCTGGTGATGGAAAGGTGCCTTCCTGAGGTGATGGAGGCACTGCCTTCCTGGTGATGGAGAGGTGCAAAGCTGGATGAAGTAAAAGCCAGCGCCTCACCCTTCTGTCTGCTCTGAACTCTGTTTCAGCTGTGCTGAGCCCCAGGATCCTCCCGGAAAACCCTGGGGACTCACACACAGTGTCCTCTGGAAGTGGCCAAGGATGTTGAGCTGCAGCAGACACAGCTGTGTCCTCACATGTCCCAGCTGCTCATGAACAGGGGGACTTTTCTTCCTGACTCATGGCACAAGGGACCCCAAAGTGCCACGCAGGCAGCTGTCACTGCATAACAAAATGCTATTGACCACCTATTAAAAAAACATTTCCTGGAGGTTTGAGGCCAGGGAAGTGGCTGGGTGAAACAAGATGGGGCAATAACAGCCATCAAGGAGGCATCAGTCATGTCCACTTGCACAGCAGTGGCAAGGGGCCTCACACAGCTGCCAAGGTTCTGGCCCCTGCCAGGGCCATCTGCAGCGAGAACTGGAGAGGGAAAGAAATAGATGGATCTGGATGCTTTTGTCTACACTGAAATCCCCTGGAGAGAGGCTGTGAGCAGCTGACAGGACACTGAAGTACAAAGCTACTGCATCTCAATGCCCACCCTCACCCTAAGCACACCCCAGGACCCCACTAGGACCAAAGAAGGGCTTTTCCAATGCAGACCCAGCTGTGGGGATGGGGAGTGTGGGGGCAGACCAAGTCACACTGCCCCCGAGCCAGGGACCAGGCAGATGGGGGCAGGAGGGAGTTTGCAAGCCCCAAATTTTCTTACCCACTGCCCTGACAGTGCCCAAGTAGTTGTGCTCAGGAAGGGCTGGAAGTGAGCAGCAGCAGGAAAGCCCCTGCCAGCACCCTGCCTGGGGCTTGGTCCTCTGGTATTCCTGCTTGGGTCCCCAGGCAAGCCCTGCTGGCACACTCACACTGCCCAGAAGCATGGCATGGGGTGCTGAGCCAGAGAACTTGCCTAGGCCTGGGGAAGAGACAGAGCTCAGGATGCTCAGACAGCCCCTCAGGTGGCATTTTGGAGCCTGGATATTTCATCCTGGGGAAGGACCTGGCATATGCTGGGAACTCAGCAGCATTGATCTCAGACAGTAAATTGATGGGTCCTTCCAGCCCTAGGGAGCACGACCAGCCAGCCCGTGCTTCCTGGCATTTTCATGACATTTCCCAAGCTGTGTGTCTGGGGACAGATTGATCACATCACCAGGGAGGCAGCTCCCCTTCTGCAATGGCCCCAGCTCCAGCTAAATCCCAGCCCCCCCAAGACCAGGAAGGGTGCCTGGAGCCCTCTTATACCTCCCCTGCCTTGAACCATCCCAACCCTGCAGACCTTGCAGGCAGAGCCAGTGGGACACCTGTGGTGCCCATCACCCTGGCACGTGGCCTATGCACGACCTCCCAGGACGATGGACCAGGTTCCCATGTTGGGAGCAGAGCTGGGTCCTGAGCAATGCAACCAGGACACAGATCAGGCCAATGGCTGTTTTTAATCTCATTGAGCCTCAGCCCATGCAGCACTCATCCAGCATGTTGTCTTGAAACAGCCTGAGGTGCCTGACACATCCACCCATGGGCTCATTCACCTGGGCAGGGAGGGATAGGCATGTTTTTGGGGATTGCTGGCATGCTCTTGACAGAGAAGCCAGCCATCCCTGCACCAAAAGGGATGTCCTGGCTTTGTGCAGCACCAGTGCTGAGCACAGTGGGTGCAAGGGGTCTGGGGAACAGCATGGCCACTGTCACTGTGTGCCCAGAGCAGTGCTGCTGAGAAAACCAGCCTTGCACCCTATGCCCTGCTCCCCACCACAGGATGGGTGCCATGGCCAGATGGATCCTGGTGATGGGGAAAGTTCTCAGTCCAAGTCCCCCACATCCTCCTGCTCTTCAGTAGAGGAATGTGGTGTGGGTGGTGGCCTGGCCCCCCTCCACCTCCTCCAGCTCTAACTCCTCAGCATCAGAGAGGGGCAGCCCGTTGGTACCAGGCATGGGCTCACACTCGGTACTCTGAGTGGTGGCACGGGTGACGCTGGGTGAGTATTTCCATGAGTGTGGCAGGCGGTGGCCAGGGTGACACATCACCTCCTTGAACATCTCCCGGAAGCGGGTGGACATCAGGTTGTAGAGGATGGGGTTGGCAGCTGAGCTCAGGTAGAAGAAGACGCCCGAGATGATGTGGATGTATTGGAACATGTGGAGCATGTGGCTGGTCCAGGAGGAGACAAAGCTCCAGACAAGGCGGTCAGTGTGGAAAGGAGCCCAGCAGATCCCAAACACCACCACCAGTACAACTGTAGGGAGTCAAGGAGATGGTATTATTTGGGGGACAGGGTTACCCCCCACACCCAACCCAGGGACCTCCAGTCCCTGGCCAAGTACTGCCCTACTTCACCTTCAGCAACAACAAAGAACACCCAAAAAAAGCATGGAAAAGAGGAAGTGAGCAAGGGGAAGGGCCCTTCCACTGCCTTTTTGACTTGCTGTGGAGGGGCTGGAAGTCTGGACAGGTTCTCCTTCCCTCCATCCCTTACCAGGGCCGCACAACTTGTCTGCTCTCCATCAATGGGTGTCTGGCCCTGCCACAGCCCCAAGGCCATGCAAAGCCCAAGAAGCAAGAGCTATTTGCACCCTTTCCTTGTGCTCTGATTTTTTTTTTTTTTTTTAATGATTCAGCTCTGCTGATGGACAGGAAAGGGGGTGATTTATAGGGTCCCCTGACATGCTGCATCTCCATGGCACATGGGAACAAGTCCCCCTTAGTTCCTCTGTCAGTCTTGGTGAGGGGGAAACAGAGTTATCACTTGTTTGGGACGTGGTGGAGAAGTAGCCTGGGCTGGGCAGCCCACCATCACTGTCATGGGGCTGGGAGCATGCAGAGGTTAGTGTGCTGGGAAGAGATGGGAACACAAGGGCAACTTCTGCTGCCTGGAATGGGGACAAAGGCTGTGGGGATGGTCCTGGAGAAGAAGAGCAGTGGGATGGATGGATGCATGCATGTGTGCTCTAGTCTAGCCTTGAGTCCTCATCATTGCCCTGAGGCTGGGTTGCAGAGGCTGAACACACAGCCTCTGTGTAGGAACTGGTCCCTCTCTGGGAAATCCCAACACTACCACCACCATGCAAGGTCTGGGCAGAGGGATGGGGAGCTGGTTCCCCCATCCCAACCCACCTGCTTTCCTTTTCTCACCCATCACTCTCCTTGAGGAGAGGAAGTCTCCCAGCTGGGGTGGCATGATCAGTCCTTAGCCCTTGAACCATAGCCACCAGTTCTGCTTTGCTTCAACATTCCATAAGTCAGCCCCACAGCCTTCCTCTGGGATGATCCAACATCAGTGTTCTGGACTGTCTGTGCCTCAGTTTCTCCCCAGCACCCATCCACCTTGGAAGACACCCCCTGTCTCTGCCCATCCCCATCATCAGACTCCCCAGCATCAGACTCACACAGCATCTTTGTGACCTGCCTCCTCTTGACTTTCTTGTGCCCTCGGTTGCTGTGGCCATCGTGGCCACCACCAGACTTGGTTCCCAGAGCTTCCAGCATCTTTTCTTTCTTGAGCTGCAGCCCAATGAGCAGGTAAAGGACACTGATGGTCCCCATGGGCAGGAAGAAGAAGATGATGGTGGTGATCTGGATGATGAGGTTGTAGGTCAAGCGTGGCTTCACCAGGGTGCAGATCTCTGAGTCAGGCACCTGCCCCCGGCCAGGTACATAAAGAGGCTGCAGCCCATGGAGGCTGGTGTTGGGGATGGAGCAGATGACTGACAAGACCCAGATGGCAACAATGACCCTTTTGGCGTGGTTCCTGGTCACCACATATTTGGCCTTGAGCGGGTGCACCACAGCGATGTAGCGCTCCACACTCAGGGCTGTGACATTGAGGATGGAGGCAAAGCAGACGGCCTCAAAGAGCAGAGTCTTGAAATAGCAGCCACTGGTGCCCAGCAGGAAGGGGTAGTTGCTCCACATGTCATACAGCTCCAGAGGCATCCCCAGCAGCAGCACCAGCAGGTCAGACACAGCCAGGCTGAACAGGTAGTAGTTGGTGGGCGTCCTCATGAGCCGGTGCCGGAGGATGACGATGCAGGTGAGGGTGTTACCCACAGCCCCCACCACAAAGATCAGCAGGTAGATCACACAGACAGGGACAAAGAAGTTGGACCGTCGAGGTCCCAGGTACTTATCCCGCAGCTGCTCCTCTGTCAGGTTGGCATCCTTGGGGTCAAACAAGGTCTGTGGGTGAGTCCTGTTGCAGAAATCAGGGCTGATGGGCTCCACAGGGAAGTCTTGCTGGGGCAGGGGGAACTCTGAGCCGGAGCAGTTGATGTAGGAATTCATGGCTGCGGAGAGCTCGAGATGTTTGTGAAATGCTTTCCCAACCCCACTGCTACCCCTGCTCTTTCTGCCCCTCTCCATTTAATGTCAGGGTGCCAGGATGCTGCTGGTCACCATGACTCTGCACCCTTGCACCCATCCTGCCACAGACTTTCCTTTTGGAAAACACCCAACCCCACCCCCCTGACAACCTCCCAAGTGCTCCTTGCCCCATTTCCCCTCCACAAACAACACTGTCAGCTCCCCAGCCCACCTTGGCTCTTTTGCTGTTTCTTAGAGGGATGTCAGCAGGGCTGTCCCCCCTTCTCCCTGCTCTGTAAGTAAAGCAGGATCCAGTCCTGTGCACAGGGCTGTGCTCTATTGGCTGTGCACAGGGACTGATAGTACCACAAAATAGCCAGAAGAAAAATTGATTTTCCAACCCAAAAAGGACTTACGGCTTGCTGGGAAGCTCCAGATGAAAGCTGAGGTCCCACCACCACTGCGCCAGACGGGGTCGGGCTGGGGAGGGAGGGTGGGAGGAGATGGAGACTTCACTGCCTTAAGAGGCAGGCTAATGAAATCCCGCCGCTGCTCTCTCCTTGGAGCTCAGCTCGGAGAAGCTGCCTGCTCTAATCCACCTTCTCCCTCCTGTAGTCTGTCAGCGAAGAAGCTGTTGAGTGCTGGGGGCTCCCACTCCCACCGTTGGGCAAGCAAAGCCTGGTGCCTCAGCACCCTGTCCCTGTCAGGGTCTGGCTCCTCGTTCGCAAAGCAGCACTGCCCAGAAGATGCTCTTCAAAAAGATACCATTAAAGCAATAAACTCCGTTGCTTCTCAGGGAGTCCTGGGAGAGGGCAGCGCAACCATCACTAGCCCCACCAGCAGCCTTTACAACGTAAGGATTTGCCATTTGCATGGGTCTGGAGTGAGCAAGTCATTGATCAGCCCCGCTGCCATCCTGACACAGCCAGACTCAGGGGCCCACCCAGCACCAAGTTGTCCGGGATCATCTGTGGGAGATGCAGACAGACCCAGAGGCTTCCTGGGGTCTCCCTACTCCAGATGTGCCACCCCTGGGTCACCTGAATCGCTGTCCCCTAGAGCAGGATGGCTCCAGCGAGCTCCCGTCGCACTTTGAGGCAAGAAGTTGCTGTGCTCAGTCACCTCTTGCTCTGCGCCGGGGTCTGCTCCCTCCCTGCGCCCAGTCTTTGGGCTGTAGCTACGTGCAGACCCATGCACAGACAGACAGACAGACACACACGTATGCTGGGTAACGGCTGTACTTGATGACCTTAAAGGTCTTTTCCACCCAAAATCATGCGGTTGCTGCACACATGCATGCACACAGGTGGATGCGCACACACACTCACACGTTGCTGCGCCCTACGGACGCGGGGCAGGGCTGGTTGACCCCTCGCCACCTCCAAGTCGGCTCCCGGCTCCTCCAACACGTGCTTTATCCGTCTGAGCCCAACCCGGAGCCCCCCGGCAGCCGTCCCGCTCCCGCCGGAGGAGGAGCAGCGCCGGCGGCTGCGAGGCGGGGACTGCCCGGCTCCCGGCTCTCCAGCCCCGGCACCCCGGAGGTGGGGAGAAGGCGGGTCGAGGTAAGGGGGTGACACCGAGCCGGGGGCGGGGGGGTCTGTGCCTGACCGGGAGAAAGAGGGGAGGAATGGAGAAAGCTTCTGCACATCACTCCGTCGCTCCGTGCGGCGGTCACCCGGCGGGACAATGCACCCCCGCCGGCACAGGGACACGCATCGGTCCCTTCATCCCCTCCGAGGGTGGCAGGGTCCTGGGGAATGCGCCTCTTCTCCCCTCCACCCTCCCCCGGGAATGATACCTTGGAGGGTTCTGACGCCCCGGGGACCCTCCTCAGTTTATCCTGTCCCAGCATTATCCTCACTGTGAGCAAATGAGCTTGAGATGGAGCTGGAAGAGGCTCCGGAGTGGCTGCATTCAAGTAATCAAGATAGGAATCTTGGAGAAGAAGCCTGGAGAGACCTGCCAGAAGAGACCAGCCTCCAGCTGCAGCCCTCAGTCCCATCTGGGCTGAGCCCCCCAGCACAGCTCATTGCACCCCTGAGCCTGGTGCCTGCAGCCAGGCTGTGAGAACCTGCCTGGATCTGGTGGCTTTCAGAACCAGAACACTGCCCTTGAGGTCTTGCACCCCGAAGTCCCCCTCCTGATGCCAGAGCACACACCAGATAGGAGCAGCACCTCTCATCCCTTTTCTCTGCCATGGCCCAAGGGGGAAACTGAGGCACCAAGTTCCCACTAGTGCCCTCCTTCCCCAGAGGCTCAGTGAGGCCATCACTGCAGTACCACACACCTGCACCAGCTCCAAAAGGCTGCATGTCCTGGTCTGTAGCAGAACTTAATTCTCAAAGAAAATTCAGAGCAGGTGAGGGAGAGCAGGACAAGACCAGCAAAGCTCTTGACCAGCTTGGTGGCCTGCTGCTGGCCCCGCTTCTACTCCTAGCAGGTAAGAGAGGGGAACTGGCAGAGTAAAGACAGAGGGCAGAAAGGTTCAGAGCTGCCCCAAGCACTGACTTTCCTCAGGACATCATCAATTGCAGCAGAGGAGAGGAGCTACCGAAGCCGAAGGGCTGGAGGGTAAGTGGGTGTAAACAAGACATTATGCAAGGGGAAAGCAATGACGAGCATACATCATCTGCAAATGGGAGGGAGAAGAGGTACTGCCCCTTCCTGTAGGAGTGATGAGGGCAAAGAAAACTCATCCCTTCTGGAAATGGAGACACACTAAAACCCAGGGGTTTATGTCAAAGGGCTGGTGACATTAGGGACAGGACACAGGAACAGCAGCCAGGCAATGCTGGCAGGGGCTCAGAGGGGCTGGCTTGGCAGATGCTGGGGTGGGGAACAGTGCCTGGGAGCTGGCACATCAGAGGCCACAGGTCCCGGGTGGCAGAGACAGAAACAGTAGCTGGTGGGTACAGATTTCTGTCCCTGCTCCAGATGGAGCACAGGCTGCTTTTCCCCAGGGGATGCCTGAGACAAGGGATGGATCAATGCTGGTGCAGAGGCAGCTTGTGCTGTGCCACTGAGGCCCCAGGGGCTGAGCAAAAGCCCACTTGAGGGGCTGCATCAGAGATTAAGCATTCCTGGAAACCTCTCTCTCATTCTCCAATCCCCCATCTGCCTCCCCCTGTTTTCTGGCCACACACACAAAGCTGGCTTCCAGCACAGTCCCAGCTGCTCCCCAGGCTCTGTTTCTCCCACCTCACTCCCATTCTTTGGCCTTGCTCAGGTTTTTGCTGTCCTGGGAAGCCCCCTGAGCTCCCCATCTATGTTGTCAACTCCTGGCTTCCAGATGCTGAACAAACCCTGTCCTGCTCACCCACCACAGTGTGGCTCTCCCAGCCCAGGTTTTGTTGGGGCACCAGAACTGGTGGGCCAGGGTTCCTTCTCTTTTTTCCTCCATGATCTGCATCAGACTGCTGGAGTATCCTCCATAACTGGGACCTTAAGAGCTGCCCTCACTCTACCTGCTCTCAGATCTCTTTGGAAAGATCTGATAGCTCTCAGGGATTGCACATCAGTTCTTCCCCTCAGCATCTGTTTCTTGCTAAACCTCCCAGAGTCCTGACAGTGCTTCAGTGTGATCCATTCTGCTTTTCAGTTTTCTGTTAAACCAAATTACCAGAAGGTGACAATTCCTCTTCCACTACTGCTCCCCGCCCTTGCTTAAAGAGGGTGAACTTCACACAGAAACAGGATCACGAAGCTTAGTCCCCTTATCAGGTCCTTTATTATATTAACCCAGCAGGGGGGATGGTCAGCAGGACACCAAAACCTGCTCCTCACCATGACCTGTTAGCCAGTCCAGCCATCTCCATGCCCAGAACATCTCTGGACTGGAAATTTCAGCAGTCACGGGTGCCCTTGAGGCTCCCCTTCTTAATCCCAGCCCAAGGGGTCTCTCCAATCTTCCTTCCACTTCTAGCCATACACCCAATCCTGCCAGTGAGCTGCCCATGCAGAGGGTGTCCCTGCCAATAGCTGGGTCCTTCCACATGCTGGCACACAGAGATTGAGTGAGGTCAGCTCTGCAGCATTGCCAGGACAATTAAGAGGCTGAAATAGAAGACAAGCAGTGATTTCAAAGCTTGAGAGCTACAGCCCTGATAACCAACTGCATTCACTTCTGGCTCTTTTTAGGGGTGCATCACTCCTGGTAACTGCAGGGCAGATGCAGCTTTTACAGAGCTGTCTGTGGTCTGTCCTGCAATTTCTTCCCTTGCTTTGCAGTTTTAATTTACATCTCTGGTCCTGAGAACAAAAAACTATCAAACCAGATTGACTCTGCATCTGAGAGAAGAACTGAGGCATGGACTTGTCCCCTCCGTGTCATCCTGTAGGGGTGCATCCCTCACAGCCACTAAAGCAAGTGGATGAGCAACCCCTTTGCAGGGTGTTGCTGCAGCAAATCTTCTGCAGCAGGGAGAGCCAGCATGGACAGAACAGGGTTATGAAGCTTTGGGACAAGAACAAACCCTCTCCCCTTTGAAGAGCAAACGAGTTTCAGACACGGAGATGTATCATAGAATAGAATCATAGAATCATAGAATTGGCTGGGTTGGAAGGGGTTGGGGTGAACACAGGTCAGCGGGGCGGCCTTGGGCCCAGCACAGCCCTTGTCGGGTGTGGGCACCCTTCTCTAGCAACTTTTTTACTATCAGTGCTCTGTGCATTTTCCAGTTGCTAACTCTCCAAAGGCCTTTTTCCACTGTATAAAAGCTGCATCCAGCCCCCAAATCTCAGCTCAGCACTGTTACCTCCTCATCTCCTTTTGTATCCACATAGCAGGAGACCTCTTAATCTCCCCCAGTAGCAGCAGCTCTTTCTAGACTTCCAAGTCCCATTTTCTAAGCTGCTCATAACTTGCCAGCAGCCTTTCCAGGGTGCAGCCATCTGTCAAAGGAGCCAGCAAGGAGCCCTTGATCCCCTGGGACAGTTAACTGCACCCCTGTGGGATGCAGGTCTGGTTCCTTGCAAACACCCCAGGGTTTCTTCCTGCAGCAACTACTGCACCCAAACCACAGCTCACCTGAGAAATTGCTGGGAAGGGGCATTTCTCCTCCACCCCGAACTAGGCTGAAAGGAGAATGAATAAAAATAAAAAATACAAGGGCCATTTTGATGCACGCCAGGACAAAAGCAATCAGCTGAGGAACAGAAAAATTGTCCTCCCCTCCACTGCATGCATCCCCAGGTCTGATGGGGGGACAGGGAAGTCAGGCACTCTGAGCAGGTATTCAGGCTCCATGGCAACCATAATTTTGCTAATCAGGGCCAGCACAGACTTGAAATGCTTTTTCACCTGGCAGGAGCTCTGGACTTTTGCACATTCCCATTGAGCCAAGTTGCTCAGAAGTGCTGTCTTGGCTGTGCCATGCCTTCCCCCCTGCAGGGGGTTGGCTGCAGTCAGGGCATCCCAATGAGAAGCTGCACAGCCCCAGTGCTGCATTTCCCACCCAGCACAAGGCTGGAGACCACATNAGTATCTGGTCAATTAGCTAAATTAGAAAACATAGAAGAAAAAAAAAAAAGCGTTTAAAGGTGGCTCTTTCTCTGCTCCATTTTCCCCTGGTCTCATCTGCTGTCCCCTCTACAAACGTCACCTGGCTAAGGTGTGCACAGAACCACCCTGCCTGGCACACACCTCACTGTGGCTGGGGCAGAACCTCCCCACCCTGCCAGACCAACCAGAGCCCCCTCCCCTGGGAAGGAGGAAGACAGAGGGCAGATGCACGGGAGGGGGGAGGTAGTGGGACTGATCTTACCTTGTCCCCAAAGCAGCTGGCGGGGCACATGGGGCTGCTCAGCAAGGATCCATTGCTGTGGCAGATGAGGGTTTTGACCATCCTGTCCCATCCCACTTGGGATGAGTATCCTAGGTGAGGAGAAGGTGCCAGGCTGGAGACCACAACAGAGGGCTTGGGAGTGTAATGACTGCAATAATGACAAACCTACAAATCACCTGGGTTAAACTACATGTTACGCAACAGTCACAGCTTATCCTGTATGGGCTCAGCACCAGCAGGGTTAGACCCCAAACCTCTCAGCAAGCAGCCAGGCTCCATCCCCAGTGCAGCCCTGTGCCTCAGGCTGGTGGCTTTGAGCCAGGATCCCCCTGATCCTCCACCTGTTGAACAATTCCCACAGAATATATGGTCCTTCCTCTCCCCCTGCTGCAGCCAGATTTTCCCCTGAGCCTCTCCCCATAAGGCAATGTGCACTAGTAGAGGATGAGGCCTCTAGAGGGGACTTCAGGGAGCCCAGGGCAGTTCTGAGATCCCTACAAAGGAGGTCCCTCTTCACCTTATGTACTCTGGGGAGGTGGAGTCTTTCAGCTTCTCACAGCTTCACCTGCTGCAGTGAAGTTTGCATAGGCTCAGCAGGGAGGTTTCCTTGATCTCTGTAACAGTCCAGGAGGCCCAGCAGAGCAGTGATGCATGTGACAGTCCTCATGCCATCAGGCAAGAATGTGCCCCTGACAGGGCTGTAAGCTCTCTCCATCCTCTGCTCCATCGCCCAGCCACAGCCATACCCCTCTTCTCCATTATTTTTGCAGACATGCCCTTCTCTACTCCCACAGAGAACAGCTCCCACAGTGGGGAGTCACCCAAGCTCCCTGTCCCTGTCCTCATCCCCTTCCTCCCCCAGGAGCCCCACAGCCCTTCCAGCCCCAAAAAGCTCAGCAGCTGTTTAACCAGCAGAGAGCCAAGATCCTGTCACAGCCAACAGCGTCTCGGCACAGCCTCACGCTCCTCCGTCTGCCTGCCTCCATCTGCCAGCTCTTGTCCTACATCTTGGCTGGCAGTGCCCTGTGAGCGGGGTCTGCCCTTTCCCCATCCCTCCCACCCTCTATCCTGCCAGTGCAGGATGGAGCTCTGACTCAATGGTTTCTAAAAGGCTTTGGAAATTGACACGGAGGCTGCGGCCTCACTGGGGAGAATGAAGCCACTGCAGGACACCCAGTTTGGCCAAACCTGGGGTTTCACTAAGACATCCGGAGCTATTCACCCCAGGCAACCCCTTTCCCACACAGCATCCTTCAGGCGATCCCGGCTTTTCCCGTCTCACTCGGCACAGCCAAGCTGACTGCTGCTCTCCCTGCGGGGCTCTCACTAAAGTGCTAAAGTGGATTTAGCTAAATCCGTGCCTGGAGGAAGCTGCTGATCCCTGTGGCTTCGTGGACAGCGGGATCACTGGCAGCACTGGAGTGGGCAGCTTCAGGGATGGCACTGTAGAGGAGCAGAGCAGGTCCCCAGGGAAAAGAGACAGCGAGTAGCAATGCCCAAGGGTCCATCTCTGCCAGCTCAGCTGAGCAAAGCCACCAGCTGTGACCCCGGCCCAGACTGAGTCCCGAAGTTGGCAGCCGGAGGGGAACAGGGATTTGTGCCTTGGAAGGAGCAGCTCCATCGCTTCCCACCATGCAGATGTCAGGGTTTAGGAATAAACCGCCTCCAGCAGGAATGAGAGATGGGGGAAATGTAAATCCCACAGCCCACCAGCAGCCAAGGGGACTGGGACCCGAGAGGAACCCGGGCTGCTGCCTTAGGATCGGTGTGTGGCCGATGTCACCCTGGTGAGCCCCATCGCCCCCAGCCCGCTCCAGCCCACCCGTAGGCTCACGGAGCCGAGTCACACTGCTGCCTTCTTCCAGAGGGAACCGCGTTTCCCGTGGAATGAGGGGGCGTTCTCGACGCTGGCTGCTCTTCCGCCGGGATTTCTAAAAATAAGAACTCAGGCTGAGCCAAAAAAAGCTTTATTTTGCCTTTTTCCACTGGTTTAATGCTGTTCCCCCATGAGGAACACTCCCCCGCCATTGCCTGCCCCTCGCTCAGGGTGGGGGGATCGCCCCTCCCGGCCCCTCAGGAGGCCCCGTATCCCCCCCCAATTCCCCCCCCGCTTCTCGCGACACCGGCCTGTC
>JAAWXA010000032.1:3083917-3132713 GCA_038090715.1 Florisuga fusca
ACAGCTCACCTGAGAAATTGCTGGGAAGGGGCATTTCTCCTCCACCCCGAACTAGGCTGAAAGGAGAATGAATAAAAATAAAAAATACAAGGGCCATTTTGATGCACGCCAGGACAAAAGCAATCAGCTGAGGAACAGAAAAATTGTCCTCCCCTCCACTGCATGCATCCCCAGGTCTGATGGGGGGACAGGGAAGTCAGGCACTCTGAGCAGGTATTCAGGCTCCATGGCAACCATAATTTTGCTAATCAGGGCCAGCACAGACTTGAAATGCTTTTTCACCTGGCAGGAGCTCTGGACTTTTGCACATTCCCATTGAGCCAAGTTGCTCAGAAGTGCTGTCTTGGCTGTGCCATGCCTTCCCCCCTGCAGGGGGTTGGCTGCAGTCAGGGCATCCCAATGAGAAGCTGCACAGCCCCAGTGCTGCATTTCCCACCCAGCACAAGGCTGGAGACCACATTTTTCTACCAAGGACAAAATAAGCAGAGGTCAAAAGAGCATCAGATTATTTCTCCTGGGGCTGCAGATGTGTCTGTTGGCCAGGGATTTGCTAATAACACACCTGCCCCCACCCTACCACCTCCTTCAGCTCCTGTCTGACACTGCCCCATGGCTCTGTGCAGGATCAGCAGAGGTGTTTGAGCAGATGCTGACACCAGGAGCAGGAATGGAGATGGTGCCCCTTTTCAGTATCCCTAAGAGAGAGAAAGCAAGGAGATCTCACATCACACAGACCCACACTCCAAGCAAGGTTACCACCACATTTTCCTTAATCTGGAAAATCCCCACTCCTCCCCAGGGGAGGATGAGAGACAGGAGAGGACCCATAACAGGTCCCAGGACTGTGGCAGAGCGCTCTGTGGCTCTAAGAAACAGCAAAAAAGCCAGGACAGAAATCCCTCAGTCTGGCTGGAAGCTGTTCCTTGGCAAAGGCTGCAACACGTGCAGAGGGCAAACCAGCCCTGCATTCACCCAGCAATGCAGCCAAGCCAGGGGACACCCAGAGGAACATTTCTTCATCTGAAAATATCCTGGCCAACCCATAATGAGCTTGGAATCGGCAACAATAAGACCTTCTCTGGAGCACATTTAAATGAAGCATGGATCCAGGGCATCTTCCCAGTCGTCAAGGAGGCACTCTATGGTCTCTTTTTATTCCCTTCCAAACCTCCTCCTTTGTGAGTTAAAGGTAAATAAACTCAATAAACTCATGGCACAGCACGGGGAAGAACTCTTTCCCCAGCCTTTGGGGTGGTTCAGAGCCACTTGGCATTTGCAAGTTGGTTTAAGGTGCCCACTAGATCTCTCAGGACTGATTGCCATGACTTTTACTGGCTCTGCCACCCAGCCCATGGCAGATATATGTTACCTGTCTACACATTGCTCTCAGCACACAAATCTTTCACTTTAATCAGGACTAGGAAAAGCAGCTGCCTGAGCTCTACAAAACCTCATCTGCAAACAACACCACACAAGGAAATAACATCACTGTGATGGAATCCTATTTGCCACATAGTGACTCACTCTCAGTCAAGATCAAACCTACCAGCTGTAAAATAATAACTAGCTACAAGAACATCCCAACAAAACACAAATAGAGCACTAAATAGGTAGGTAGGCACAAATTTCCTCTGTTGATGGGCTCCAGAGGTGACATCTCACCTCATCTCAGGTCTGATCATCCCTCTGAGATGAGACTGCCTTTAGCCAGCACTGCTTACAAAGCCAGAGGTGAGGAGATGAGTACTAACAAGTGAAATGGATACGTGCAGGGTGGCAGGTCTGTATGACAACCACCCTGAGAGACCACAGCAAGAGAGCAACGTCACCCTGCAATTAGCTGAGGGGACACCCAGGGGACGGAAGATTAGGGATTATAATACCTCTTGAGCAGAGATAGAAATGAGAGACTTACAGCCTGATTTTCACACTCCAAAAGAAACTGGAATGAAGAATTAAACACGACACCTGCAAACACTGGGGATAACCCCAAACTCACATCTCACAGCTGGTCCCATTCTCCTCTCCAGCAGGAGAGAAGTCAGTGGGTGAAAGCCACCCCACTGCAGGAAAACTCCCTGTTCTGTCCAGTACAACCTGCTCCCAAACTGGGGAACAGGCTCTGGGTGCATTCCCACTTCTCCCCAGAACTGCCACCCTCCCCTTTCCAGGCCTGGAGGAAGCAACATTCCCTCCACCCTATTAGCCCTTCCTACAGCCTCCCACCAACCCAGTCTAGAAGCCAACTCCTCATCCTCAGCCCTTTTACAGCCCCAGGGAAGTACTTGCAGCTGGGCAGCACCTGGGTGAGGGGATGGGCTGGGGTAACCCTCTACTTGCCAGCTATGATCCTAATGCTGCCCTCACCAGCAGCTCTGGAGGAGAGGGTTGAGAACAGTCATGTATCTGCATTTTTAGCACACACATTTCAACTGCCCTGTCACACCCCATCCCATCAGTCCACCCTCCTGTGCCTCATTACCTCTCTGTGTCCCCACCTGCTGCTGCAGTTCTAAGAAAATTCTCATTTTCTCCTCTTTTCCCTCCTTGAGGTGTTTCCCAGACAGTCAGGCAGCCATCTTTCCCCATCCCAACTGGCCTGAGTTGATCAGGAGAAGTTTGCCACAACACGTGGGGTATTCACACCCTGCTCCTAGCATCTCTGGGACTGTTGGGAAGGGTCCAGGGCACAAATGCAGCCCATAAAAGGATTTCCCCCCTGCTGGCCCTACAGATCTCAAATGGGGCTTCCAAACCAGGCTCAGTAGCCTCCCAGAAACACATCAGCCTCTGGTCACTTCCAGAGCCCAAAGGCCCCAGGAGCTAGGTATTTCCAGCAACTCCATTGGGAAGATGGGATTAAATGCTGGAGCTGGCTTGGATTTCCTCTCCCTGACCATGCCAGGCTGCTCTGGCAGCAGTGCTGAGCAGCAGACTTCTGCTGCCTGTCTGGATTTGGCCCGGATCCCATTTTCCCTATGTTTTTTCCCTGGCCCATGGCCTCTCTTCTTCTTGCCAATGCTCTGGCAGCCCCCCACTCTCAGCCCCAGCTTCTGATGTGCCAAAAACCTCCTGCACACAGGTGAGGGCCTGGGATCCCCAGGCCTCCCAGCCACTGCTGAAAGTGATGGCTTTCAGTGGAAAGCAGACATTTAGAGATGACTTTGGTGGATTAGACACATGGACAAAACATGGCACTTAATCCACTCAGGACTGGTGTGAATCCCATCCCACGTGGCCACTGCTAATGACAGGCTTTAAATAAACCACCAAATGCTGGGCAAATGGGAGAGATTTTCCTCTGGCACTGTGTGGCATCGCCTGCTATATTCTTCTCCATTTCTCCCTCTGCCCACCTCCCGTTCCCATCTGGAAGTTTATTTCCACCCCAATAACATGTCCAATGCTATCCAAACCCAAGGAAATGTGAGGTCTGATGGACAGGAAAGAGCTTCTGGTGAGATGCCAGAAGCATCATTTCAAACCCTTCCTTTCTCATGATTTATGTCTGCATTAATTTAGACTAATTCGTTTCACTGTAAATGGATCAGAGTTTCTTCTTCCCTGCTCTGGCTTTGGACACAGTGCTGGGTGGTGATTTGGACTGGGAGAAACCCAGTGGTCAAGAGCAGCGATTTGGTGCAGGGAATCCCCTGGCTGCTGCTGCAGTCGTTTCAAGTGACTTCAAATCCAACCCGGGCACCTGTGCTGAGGGAGAGGGCTGGCAGAGGGGTACTGCACCCTTGGGACAGGGGCTGACAGGCCCCAGGATGGCCCACGGAGGGACGGAGGGACAGTCACCGTGTGACCACCCGGGGCTGCGGCCTGGTCCGGCGACCCGACGCTTCAATGATGGGCGTCCGTGACCGTGTCGTGGCCACGATTCGCGGCATCTTGGCTCCCTCTGGTGGAAACACCTGGGAGCTCCGGTGTGTCCCACGGCCATGGGCCACCGCGAAGCCACCAGCTGGCCCCGCTGACGTGGGTCACCCTGGGGACATGATGGCACGGTGACCCCCCTGGGGTAAAGTGGAGCCTGGAGCGGGGGTCTGGGCTTGTCCGTGGAGGGGTGTGTGGGCCTTGGTGGAAAACAGGGAGCGAGGGGTGTGAAGCGGGAGAAATGGGTGTGAACTGGGGCAAAAGGTTTGTGTGCAGGACGCTCTCAGGGCTGGGAGGGTGCAGAGCCAGTTCCCCCAGCCAGGCCCATCACATCCTTCCATGTCCAGCCACTTGCGGTCGGTCATTGTCTCTCTTGCCCTTTCCCAGGGCGCTCTGGGGGTGATCCTCACCCGATCAGCAGGAGCTTGACCCCTTTATACAGTCACAGCTTATCCTGTATGGGCTCAGCCCCAGCAGGGTTAGACCCCAAACCTCTCAGCAAGCAGCCAGGCTCCATCCCCAGTGCAGCCCTGTGCCTCAGGCTGGTGGCTTTGAGCCAGGATCCCCCTGATCCTCCACCTGTTGAACAATTCCCACAGAATATATGGTCCTTCCTCTCCCCCTACTGCAGCCAGATTTTCCCCTGAGCCTCTCCCCATAAGGCAATGTGCACTAGTAGAGGATGAGGCCTCTAGAGGGGACTTCAGGGAGCCCAGGGCAGTTCTGAGATCCCTACAAAGGAGGTCCCTCTTCACCTTATGTACTCTGGGGAGGTGGAGTCTTTCAGCTTCTCACAGCTTCACCTGCTGCAGTGAAGTTTGCATAGGCTCAGCAGGGAGGTTTCCTTGATCTCTGTAACAGTCCAGGAGGCCCAGCAGAGCAGTGATGCATGTGACAGTCCTCATGCCATCAGGCAAGAATGTGCCCCTGACAGGGCTGTAAGCTCTCTCCATCCTCTGCTCCATCGCCCAGCCACAGCCATACCCCTCTTCTCCATTATTTTTGCAGACATGCCCTTCTCTACTCCCACAGAGAACAGCTCCCACAGTGGGGAGTCACCCAAGCTCCCTGTCCCTGTCCTCATCCCCTTCCTCCCCCAGGAGCCCCACAGCCCTTCCAGCCCCAAAAAGCTCAGCAGCTGTTTAACCAGCAGAGAGCCAAGATCCTGTCACAGCCAACAGCGTCTCGGCACAGCCTCACGCTCCTCCGTCTGCCTGCCTCCATCTGCCAGCTCTTGTCCTACATCTTGGCTGGCAGTGCCCTGTGAGCGGGGTCTGCCCTTTCCCCATCCCTCCCACCCTCTATCCTGCCAGTGCAGGATGGAGCTCTGACTCAATGGTTTCTAAAAGGCTTTGGAAATTGACACGGAGGCTGCGGCCTCACTGGGGAGAATGAAGCCACTGCAGGACACCCAATTTGGCCAAACCTGGGGTTTCACTAAGACATCCGGAGCTATTCACCCCAGGCAACCCCTTTCCCACACAGCATCCTTCAGGCGATCCCGGCTTTTCCCGTCTCACTCGGCACAGCCAAGCTGACTGCTGCTCTCCCTGCGGGGCTCTCACTAAAGTGCTAAAGTGGATTTAGCTAAATCCGTGCCTGGAGGAAGCTGCTGATCCCTGTGGCTTCGTGGACAGCGGGATCACTGGCAGCACTGGAGTGGGCAGCTTCAGGGATGGCACTGTAGAGGAGCAGAGCAGGTCCCCAGGGAAAAGAGACAGCGAGTAGCAATGCCCAAGGGTCCATCTCTGCCAGCTCAGCTGAGCAAAGCCACCAGCTGTGACCCCGGCCCAGACTGAGTCCCGAAGTTGGCAGCCGGAGGGGAACAGGGATTTGTGCCTTGGAAGGAGCAGCTCCATCGCTTCCCACCATGCAGATGTCAGGGTTTAGGAATAAACCGCCTCCAGCAGGAATGAGAGATGGGGGAAATGTAAATCCCACAGCCCACCAGCAGCCAAGGGGACTGGGACCCGAGAGGAACCCGGGCTGCTGCCTTAGGATCGGTGTGTGGCCGATGTCACCCTGGTGAGCCCCATCGCCCCCAGCCCGCTCCAGCCCACCCGTAGGCTCACGGAGCCGAGTCACACTGCTGCCTTCTTCCAGAGGGAACCGCGTTTCCCGTGGAATGAGGGGGCGTTCTCGACGCTGGCTGCTCTTCCGCCGGGATTTCTAAAAATAAGAACTCAGGCTGAGCCAAAAAAAGCTTTATTTTGCCTTTTTCCACTGGTTTAATGCTGTTCCCCCATGAGGAACACTCCCCCGCCATTGCCTGCCCCTCGCTCAGGGTGGGGGGATCGCCCCTCCCGGCCCCTCAGGAGGCCCCGTATCCCCCCCCAATTCCCCCCCCGCTTCTCGCGACACCGGCCTGTCGCCATGGCGACAATGACCTCACGCGGGGACGAGCGAGCGGACCGGTCGCGTAGCAACCGTCCCGGTGACATCAGAAGGCCGGTCCCGTTCCCACGGCAACCCGCGGAACAGGGAGGGAGTCGGGGGCCGTTCCTGGGGTGACCCCCAGACCGGAGGATGGGACTAGCGGCGGGCGCCCCCCGCCCCGTGGCCTCCCCAAGATCCCCGGAGCCCCGCGAGAAAAGGGTTAACGCGCATAAATCAGCATATTTTAGTGACGTCAACCGCGGGGCCCCGCTGCATCCAACCGCGGGCGGGAGGATCGGATTAGGAAATGAGGAGGCTTGGTGGGGGGCTTACGCCGCTCCTTTTAACCCACTCAAACGCCGAACCGTACCCCCAACCCCTCCCGGGGGGGCACTAACCCCCACACGGCTCCCCCCACCCTGCTGGGGAGGGGGACAGAGGTTGATACACTGAGGGGGGGTACCGCCAGGTTGGCCAGATGCTCCTTGGGGTGCAGGAGGGTGGGAGTGTGTCCTGGACAAAGCATCTGGAGTAAGATGTTTTCTTCTCCCTCAAGCAAACACGCTGGGGTTTTTTTTTAACGTTTCCCGGAGAAGTTGTGGATGCCCCTCCCTGTAAGTGTTCAAGGCCAGGTTGGATGGGGCTTGGAGCAATCCGGTCTGGTGGGAGGTGTCCCTGCCCATGACAGAATTTATAACTAGATAATCTTTAAGGTCTCATCCAACCCAACCCATTCTCTGGTTCTATGACTCTATGAAACACACTCACATCCTTCATCCCCCATAACCTGTACCCTTCCCACACCTAATGTGACACCCCTCACTTTAGCAAACATATTCCCAGGCCCTGCATACCTTCTCCCATGGCTCCAAGCCCTGGATGTCCCTCCAGCCTTCCGTGAGGCCAGGGGAAAAAAAAAAAACAACAAACCAGCTTTTTTGGACCCTGGATAAAACTCTCATCACCTTGGGCTACCAGTCCCCAGAATGGGCTGGTAAGGTCACACTCATAGATGTGACCAGTGTCACCAGTGGCCTTTGCAGAAATTAATCCCTAGTGTCACTGGTGTCCCCAGTGGGATTAGCCACTAGATAGCACTCTTGCTTTACACACGGGTGAGAGAGCTGGCAGGTATTTGGCAGCAAGGAGAGGGAATGCTGAAGGCTGCCTGTTCACCCAAGCACTACCCACCACACAAGATGTAATCCCAAATGGGGTGTGCTGCAGCACCTGGGAGGGAGCCAGCTCCTCTGGCCCCACCGCCAGCCAAAAATAACCCTGGCGGGGTGACTTTCAGCAGGGAAGTGATCTACATTGCTGTAAGGGCAGAGTGCTGCACATTGTAAGGCATCAGCCTCCAGGGTGGTGACTGCTCATCCCCTGGGATGATGATCAGGAGATGCTTCAGGTAAGGGAAGTGGGATGGATCTGCCTTTTGCAGCTTGTTTGGACACAGAGCCAGCAGTTCTTGGGACAGCCAGCTCCACAGGAAAGCACTACACCATGGTACTCACCATCTCTGGAGAGGCTGGGCTTACCCCTGTGACCCAATACACACTGAAAATTCCCCTCATATGTTTCTTTCCCTCTCAGTCGCTGTGACTCACACTCTCAGGCTGCCTGTTTACAGGCTGTTTTCCCAAGGATCCTGAGGAGGCAATGACCAGTCAAGAGAAACTGGGCTGTTTGCCCAGGTCATCGAGAGAAAAACCCAGGAGGTCTGGCAGTAGAAGGGGCAGAACTTGGACACCTCTACACTGGGACTTCTCCAAAGGAATGGAGACCCCCATGCATCCCACAGACCAGCTACACCCACCAACTGGCTACACCCAGGAGCTTGGGGCAATGCCAGGGCTGACACCACCAGCCTCCCTGGCATTGCTTTGGCAACGGGTGCTTGCAGGGCAGAGGGGGTTACCACCCACACAGCTCCATCTCCAAAAGGTCAAGTGTCACCAGCATGGACATAAATTGTCCCTAAACTAAAGCCCTTCATTTCCCATCAGTGGGTGTGCCCATGGCAAGTCCCTTTGGGACAGGGACAATGGGAAGGATCCCAAGAGGGTCCCAAAGATATGGAAGTACTGATGGCAGCAGAGAGGCAGGAAGGTGGAAGGAACTTCTGTCGGAGCTGTGGGTTGCCCTTGAAACAGCCCCCGGGGGAGGTTCCTGGTGCATGCATCCTGTCCATGCATCCTGGCCCTGCCTCCCTGGGGATGCTAAGGCACTGGGGAGGGGGAGGGAGGGGGGGGAGGCTGTGCTTTGTGGTTTCACGGTGCATCTGTGCCCTTTGAATCCCCAATGTGAATGTGGAGGTGGTAAAATGTCACCAGCTGGGCCGCAGGGAAGGGGGCCGGGCATGTAAAACCCCAACAAAGAGCAGCTATTGTTTGGGGAGAGGCTGCAGGGGGCTGGTGGGGGAGCTCACTGCGTTCCCCTTGCCCCCCCCCACAGCCCCCGCTGCCCCACAGCTCAGGTGCCTGATGAAAAGGCAGCTTTATCCCCTTCCCGAGCCCCTCTGTTGGAGGTAATGCAGATCTCTGTCATCTCAGCTCAAACATGCCCCCGGGGAAGCAGAGGAAGCCAGAGGGGAGTTTGGTGTGCCCCAGACTCCACCCTGAGCTGCTGGGGCTGCTGTCCCTGCTCCAGCCTCCCTTTCCCCATTCCCACGTCCTGGCAAGCCTGGCCTGCATGGGACAGATCGGACAATCCTGCTCAGGCATGAGGAGCAGCCTGGCCTCCCGCCTGGCTCCTCCATTTCAGGGCCTTTTATGGCCATCAGCTCCATCAAGGCTGCAGATGGTGTGGCTTCTTGCTTGGTCCCTGTCAGGCAAAGGGAAGGGACACCAGTGGGGTCACCTGGAGATACCCCAAAGGCAGCTTGCCCTCAGCAGCCCTGGGAATTGGGTCATACTATGGAACAGCAGTACTGTGGGGGGCAGCATCTAGCACACTACCAAGTTTATTTTGCGTCTGCTGTTCTGCACGGGGATGGATGGAGCAAGGGATACTCTCAAATATTCAACAAGGGTGTTGTGAAGTCCATGGGGTCCCAAATGTGTGAGTTGCACAAAAAGATCCTCACCATGGAGCAGGGCTGAACATCCCCATTCCAGATTTAGGGTGCACCAAAGAGCTGGCGGGCACCAGGGTAAGGGTAGGTAGAGGGAGAAAAAAGCCATTCCAAGCCCTCACCTCCATCCCCAGACTAATGAGACCCTACAATCCACCTCAGAACAGGCAGAGGCAAAGCAGTTCCACAGGCCCAGGATGAAAGGTGCTGCTGCAAACAGTGCCCATCATTTCCTCCTCCATGGTGGGAGCTATGGAACAGGTTCTTCAGCAACCCCCTGGCACGGTGACAGGATGGGGAGAGGCTGGGAAAGGTGCCAGCTGAGACTTGGCACCATTAGCACGAGAGCAACCCCACGTGCCGCTGGGAGAGTGGCCCCACAGACCCCAGCCATGCCTGCAGGAAGCTGAGCTGTACAGGAGCTGGAGGGTACCAGGTGGGCCACTAACCTTGGCCAACCCCCCCTTGGGAGGCAGATGTAAAGGAAAATGTGGATTTAATGTGCTCATGGCATTAGGACCCCAATCTACCCACGGGCTCCCACCAAGGGGCAGGGACAGAGATGCCGACGGCAGCTGAGCAAGGTGGCCAAGGGTGCAAGGCTTCATCCCACCTCACAGGAGTCAGAAGTGAGATCCCCCCTCCCAGCTGCAAACCAGGGGCCCAAATTTGGGTCCCCATCCCTGTTCCAGGACTGGGGGGTGCCAGGGAGACTGGAGGGCAGACGTGCCAGCAGCTCCACAGCACATGTATCCCAGTGTGAGCCCGAGTGGGATTTGACGCAGGAGATGGGTGGTGGGAGAATTGTTGCCAGGCTCCAGGAGGGATCCAATCACACTGGGGTGCTCTCAGCAGATTAAGGAATGGAAAGCTCTGGTAATTACTTTGCAGCATAAAAATAGGCTCAGCTTTATCCCTTGCCCTGATCTCCAGCTCCCGTCTTGCCCTGCCCCATTCCTCCCCCCCACCCAAGGGTGAGCAGATGCCACCCACCTGGCAAGCATGGCAGGAGGGTGGAAAACAGCCGTCAGCCCGGTGCTGGTGTTTCTGGGGTGGAGGGGGTGAAAAAGGGGAAGAGAGGGGGTCCGGGATGTGGTATCAAGGGCAGCACAGTAACAGCATCTGGCTGGCATGTGCAAATCGTGCAGATGGGGTGCCCAGGAGAGGAGCCAGGGCATGCACAGGAGCGTCACAGCACACTGCAGGGCATAATGCCAGGGAAGAGGCCAGGACCGCAGCAGAGCAGATGCCTGATCAGGAGAGCATCATGTCTGTAGGACCATCTGACACAAGAGGGAGCACGGTTCGAGCTCTGGCTACCCCCATGTTATGGCAGCTCCTGAAAGACCCAGAAGAAGCCTGTTCCAGAGCATGGAGTGGCAGGGATCGAGCCAGGGCAGTTCCCAGACCTCCCATTTATTTGCTGGGGTCTGCTGACACGTGGTGATTGGAGCCACAGGGACAAAGAATGTGGCAAACACTCCCAGACTACAGCCCAGCCCGTCTTCTCACCTCCTCCCAGAGGTGGCAATAGCTCTGGCCAAACTCTACCTCATGGCAAAGCCAAAACGTGGCCCCTCTCCCGTCCTCCCCGCACCCTCCCTGCGAGGCCTCTGCAGCAGGCAGAATGCAGGCAGCAGAGCAGGCTGGAACCTGTAGTCTGGCAGCAAGCCTCAGCGTGTTCCATGCACCCCGTTTAACTCTGCAAGGCTCCCGTCCAGCCCAGCCCCGCCGGGAAAACGGCTCAGCTGCATCCAGAGAATTCTAGGTCGGGGCGGGATCCGCCAACCCCGTTTCAGGCCGTGCAAACCTCGGGCTAGTGGAGCAGGGCTATAAATATCTCCTTTTGCGAGACTGGGTCACGCAGCCGAGACAGATCACGTAAGGGGAAGCGCTGCCCTCCTGCGAGCCCTCCGCAGCCTGCAGAGCACATCCCGCTCTCCCGGAGTCTCCCCATCTCCCGGTTCACGGTGAGGGCACCGGGGTGCCGAGCGGAGGGGCGGCGGGCAGAGCTGTGGGCGGATCGTGCGGCCCAGCGCAAGTGGACTTGCTGCCACCCGCACACAGAGGGCAATGCCAACCCCGGGAATGCCACCAGCAGCCCCCATTTTTCCCCACTGCCGCCCTCACTCTCCTTTACAAGCACAGCGCCCCTAAGACCACCATGTACAGAGCTGCAAAGGCCCCACAGGGCACCCCCATGCCCACGCATATATTCACACACACTCCTCACCACTGTCTAGGCATTCTGCACCCCATAATCCATATGCAAATCCTGCAGCCCCTCTATACCCCCGAAACCTGCAGCAGGATGGCCGGGTGAAGGGGGGGGGGCAAAGCCCCCACACCCCCACCCGTCGGGATGGCTGCAATGCCTGTTCCCTGCAGAGCCCCCAGCCCCGAGAACTCTCCATCCCGGTGGGGTGCAAGCAGGGTGCCCTGACACCCCCAGCCGTCGCAGGATCCTCAGCCCCATTTGCAGCCGAACGACCCTGATCTCCCGCTGGTATTTTTCCACACCCCACATACACACCCCTTTGTCCTTTGTTCTTTGCAAATTCCTGATCCGGTCCCCTCCCACCAAGGGGGATGCATGCACCCCCCTGAACCCCCGAAGATTCGCCCCCCTTGCGAATCCCTCCGGGATGCCCCCCCGTTGCCTTCGGTGGGGGCGCGGGAGAGGGGTGCCGGGGGGGGGGAACTGAGCCCCGGCCCGCTTGCCTGGCTGCAGCCGCTGCCTCCTCCGCCTCTGCCCTGCTCCGGGGCTGCCGGGGCTGCCGGAGCCGCCGGGGTGTGGAACCTCCACGGGACACCGTAGCCGCCGGAGCCCGAAGCCTGCCGGGTACCGACCCACCGCGGTGTCGGGACNCTGGCCGGGGGGGCTGCGTGCTCCCCGCCCCGCTGCCCGGGGGAACGGGGTCCGGGACTGCGGCTTGCGAAAAACCTCGATCCGCACCCTCCCAGTCCCTGGTGCAGAGGGGGATGTAGTCTCATCCTCCCCCTACAATCCTCCTCCACACGCCCCAAATCACTGGACCTGCGAAGTCTGCCCCCCCTCCCATATTTTCTCCCCTGATTGCTACTGTCTCCTGTATTCCTGCTCCCCAGCACCCCCTGCACATACACGCCCGGCTCTGCTCTTACCAGACTCCTCTCTTCTGCCTACCCTTCAGTCTGCTTCCAGGGGTGCTGCTGGCAGGCTGCTTCCCCAGCTCTCCCCTTTCCGGGGTGTAGACAACCCCCACCACCTGCATGGATGCCTCATCAGCTGCATTCGGTTTCACTGTAGAGACACAACCCCATCTGCCCCTCATCCTGGGGAATGGGGATTCCCAGACCCTCCAAAACAGGTTTCACACACACCTCTCTTTCCCCCTGCAATAGGGATCCCCCACCCCAACCATCCGTGCTTTGGGGATAATTTGCTCTGCCCATGGCTCTGCAGCTGGAAAAAGCAGAATCCCAAACTTAAAAGTGGAGTGGAATGCAAAGGGAGCATGGTGCAGGGGCCATGGGCACTGAACCATCTCCCCTGTGCAAACCAGAGAGGTCTCCCAGTGTGCAGTAAGGGACACGCTGGGACTGTCCGCAGGACAGGGGGAAGCAGCAGGTACTTGAGGAGCAGACCAGTCCCTCCTGCTTGGCCTTGGCTGAGTTGCTAATTGCGTTGTGCTGTCGTGAGAGCAGTTCCTTGGTCCCCATCTTCCTACACGGGCTATGAGGGGGTGCAGCCAGCTAGCTGGGGATGGACCAGAGCGGGGCCGCAGCAGCTCCATACTAGCTAGAGCTGTGCTTTGAAATTCAAGAGCAACCAGACGGGTTCATTGCTTGTCTTGGCTGTGCCCCCTGCACGGCAGAGCGCCCGGAGGCGGCCCTGCTGGCAGGCACATCCCACCCACACATCCAACCTGTCTCTGGCCACCCGCTGCTGGAGCCCACTGCTGGGTCATTGCCACCACCACATCCCTGCTCTAGAGTTGCTGCAGACTTGCCATCCCGATCTGAGTGTGGCAGAGAACTCCCAGGAAGGATGGAAAGCCGAGCTGCTCTGGCAGGGAAAAGGCAAGTTGACCCTCCCTCCTTCTCTCCCTCCCTGTTTTGATGGGGAAATCTGCACAGATCCAGTGCTATCCTGGAGCTTTGGGGTTGGGCCTGTGCCCAGCTGCTGACAGAGCCTGCACAGCCTGGCACAGCCCTCCCTGCTGCCTCCCTGGCCACCCGGCCGCTGCACTGAGACCACGCCAACTCGTTTCACCGAAGGTGAGCAATGACAGCTCCCCGCTGGGCGGGGCTGGACAGGGCGGCTCATCCGGCTCGTTTGCTTTGCCTTCTGGAACAAGTACAGGAGGAGGGCTGGTGACCCAGCAGGGAGGAGGGACCTTCACTGGTCTCCCGGTGACACTTGGCCAACTGATTGCATCCACTCTGCCCTCCCCTTCCAGCTGCCAGTGCTGGACCAGAACGTCCTGGATGGTGACGGCTGCCCTGTGAGCTGTGTGTGGGACACACTCAGGGCAGGGGACGCTATGGACATGCAGGGGACAGGTGTGGAGGCTCTGGGTCATTTGTGAGGTGGAGGGAGTTGGATGGCAGCGGAGGGATGAGGGATGGCAGTGCAGCACAGTGCACAGGAGGGAAACTGAGGCACAGGGGCTGTGGGGGATGTGCTTGGGGGGCAGGAGGGAGGCTCTGCCTGGCTCTCCAGCGGGCAGCGCCTGGGTGGAGTGGGCACAGCACTTCCTGGGAGGGCGGCAGGGCCGATGGCAGTGGAGATAACTCTAAAAATACTGCCAGCTGCTTTGTTGCTGGTGACAATAGCCAGCAGTATTTTTAGCTGCTGTGGTGTTAGCAGCAGAGCACGTTCTTTGGTCCCACTGCTGCCCATCCCACCTTTGGTGCCACCGGGCCTCCTGTGGCCCCCCGGGGCTGCTTTACAGTGCTGTGGAAACCGTAACGTTAGAAACTAAACACAAACACCTCACCCTCTGCCACCCCCATCTGAGTCATGGTGCTGCCTGCTCCCCTCGCCCATTCCTTCCCTCTCTCCTTCCCATCCCCATCCCAAAAAGCAGTAGCTGGTGTCCCCGTAGCCAGCCCCGCTCCCAGTTATGGGGGATTGCCTCTCCCAGGGCTAGGCTCAGGGTTTGCTTTGATTTTCCCCATTCTGGCACTCCAAGATCTGGGGACTGATGAAGCAAACCCTGCAGAGTGCCATCACTGTTTCTAGTCTCATGACACCAGGATATCCCTTTGCTTCCCTACGACTGAGAGTTAGACCTTTAGGGGCGCTTGGCTTGCCAGCACTGTCCCAACCCTTCCTCCCAGACCCACCAGTGGCTGTGGCTCCAGCACAGCCCCCACTACCTGCCAGGGATAAAAAGAGCCAGGCAGCAGCAGGCAGGACAGAAAGAACAGCTTCATACCCCTGGTGAGGGCCAGGCTTGGGTGCTGTGACCAGGCCCATCATCCCATCAAAGGAGAACAGCATGTATAAGCAGGGGAAGGGTGTTTTGGGGTAACAGCAGTGGTGGAACATGGGGAAATGAAGGACATCTCTGTTCTGTCCTTCAGGGAGGTGTCAGCGCCAGGCTCCTGCCAGACCACCACATTGGTGCCCTCATCCCACCTCATGAGGAGGTGACAGATGTGCAAGACCCCATCTCTCTTCCCAGGGATGATGGGTTGTCCCACAATAGCACCTCTGCTGTGTTTTCCCAGTCCCCCAGGGTTTTTGGGGTGGTTTTCAGGTTGCTGGCAGGCTGATGGTATAGCAAGTGGGGCTGTAGCCCCATATCCAGGATTGTAACCCCATAGCCAAGGCCAGGAGGGCTGCCTTCCCTCTACCACCCACATCCCAAAGCCCCTGGCACCCATCAGAATATCCAGTGGCAAGCAGCCATTTTTTTGTTCACGGGCTGGGAGATTGGCTGCACCATCTCCTCTCTAAAATAAGGCAGCATCCAGCAGGCAGGCTGGGTCGGGCAGCCGCGGCCGTGACTATGTTAGGATGTTCTGGGGCTGTGGGCAGATGATGTCGCGGGTATGAATTAATTAACACAAAGCAGTTCTGGATGCTATCCCAGGCTTTTTTTTTTCTGTTTTCATTTTAGCCAACTCCAAGCCTGCTGGCATCTGCTGAGTTTAGACTCTGCTGGGGAGGGAGGGCAGAAGCACCCATGTATCTACCCTAGAGCCTGTGCATGCTGGGGTGGCATCATGGGCACCCCACTGCCTCAACACCTCCTTGCTCCCCAAAATGTGGGTGCTCCCACTGGCCCCTAGGATTCTTGGCTTCAGAAGCCACCATGGATGAAGGCAGCCTTTGGGGCCCAATGCTGTCCCCACTTTTTGGCTGTGGGATTTTTTTTACCCCAGCTCTGTGCCCATGAGAGGCTCATACATACACTTCATGCCTGGCTTAGAGTCCTGAAAATTATCTTGGAAAGGGATTTTAAATTAAAAGTTGTAAGTACACTCAAATGGTCCTTTTATTACCCAAAAATACTGGGAGGGAGGAGGAAAAGGACAGGGCTGTGTGTGCACACATGCTGTTCTGGGCCTGGGTGAGAGGGCTTGGGGGTGGGTGTGTCCAGCTGTGTAAGTGTCCAGCTGTGTTATGTGCCCGGACATCTGCCTGAGTGTGAGCACAGATGAGTGTGCACAGCCGGGCTGCTGTGGGTTCAGGTGTCTGTGCATGCCATGAACAGGTTGGGCCGTGGAGGGGAAGGGGCATCCCTGCTGGGTCTCATGGCACTGCTGGAGCCTGGCTCCCAGTGTCATTTCCCGCTGATGAAACAGCCTCTTCTCTTTGCCAGGCCTGGAACTTCCCAGCCAGAAAGAGGGTGCGGCGGACGAAAACATGCCTGAGCCTCCTGCCTCCCGTGCAGGCGGCCGGGGAGCAGCCCCGCGCCAGCCGGCCTCCCTCCGGACGCCTTTAAATTTAGCTCTTCTTCCGTCTCCGGTTGTGCGAGCCGGGCCGGCAGCCAAAACCTCTGCAGCTGTATGCACCCTTTGGAGAATGGCTGCCCCTCCCCAGGAGGCTTCAAGGTCCTGAGAAGGACCCGTGTCCTGTCCTTGGTCCCTGCTGCCCCCAGCACTGTGATGCCCAGCATGCGCAGTCACCTCAGACCGAGCCCACCCACCCCTACGCTGGGCAAGTAGGAGGGCACAGTAAGGGTTAAATGACATGCCCAAAGACCCCTGAAGAGGGAATCTGTGGCAGAGCTGATAGTGACCCTAGGCTCGAGAAGAAAAGGAAGGAATTCCCTGCTGGGTGCAATAAATAAAAGCCTGTCCAGCTCTGCTGCCCCAGAGGAGCAGGGAATTTGGCAGGTGTGCCACGCAGATGTGCCGACCCCATTGGTGCTGCCTGCTTGCCTGCAAATCGGAGAGCGTGGCACCCTTTGCCTGCACGTGCACATCGTCACAAACATGGCCCACGCGTGGGTCCAGGTGTCCCACTGAGACTCGTGCTCACCCCATGCCTGTGTGTACAACCGTGGGCTTGCCCAAGCACCCATCCGTGCATGCCCACAGCTGTGTGCATCCCTGCGTGACTGCAGGCATGTGCACCATGCGTGTGTGCAACTGGGTGTGCAATGGAGGTGTGCATTTACACGTGGGGCAGTGCACGTGTGCTCAGTGCATGTGTTCATGTGCACACATGCACACGAGTGTGTGGGTAGTGGGGTATACACGCATGTGAGTGGGTGCAGGAGTACGTGGGTGGGCAGCGTGCGTGTGGGCTGGCATGTGCTGAGCCCAGGCGCCACCAGATGGTGCCCTGCCTCCATGTCACCTTTTGGGGACCCAAACCTGCACCCTTCGGAGGGACATAAGGGGTGCATGGAGAGTAACATTGCTCTCTGTGAAGTGATGGCATTGCCTGGTGCTGGCCCATGGGTGATTGGCCCCTCTGGCCAGGCAGAGCCCCTCACAGCGGCCAGAAGTGGGTGACAGCCACCATGACACCTGCCAGTGCCAATGCTGCCACTGGACGAGGGGGTTTTGCTGCAGGAGGTGCCTTCATTGAAGAACATGTTGCAGAAGCTGTGGAGTACATAGGTGGTTCAAGTGGGTGGGCAGCAAACCTGCCCAGAGATGGAGATGCATGACTCACACCAGAGCATGTGGGGTAGGTGTCAGCAAGGCGGAGACCTAAACAAATTCATCACACGGGGCACACCAGAGATGAAGGGGAGTACTAGCAGCAAGGGGTATGGAGGGTGATTCCTGGTCCACGCTCCCTTCCAGCTCAATGTGCTTCGGTACAGCCCCTACAAACCTGCCCCACATGTGTGGGTCAGCCTCAGCCCCACCCCCCCACCTGCCTGCCGTGGGTGCCATGGATCTAGGTGGAAGGCTCAGGGCTGTATGGAAGCCACCCTGAACCTGCCCGACCTGCCGAGGAGGCCAGACCTGCTGGGGGACAGAGGCTTCTCTACTTTGGCGGGTTCCCTCCCTTCCTGCCTCCAAACTCTCCTCCAGGAAGGGCCTCATCCCAAAAACCAAAGGGACTAGCCATGAAACAACATGTCTCCTCCTTACCCATGGTGGGGAGTGGGCATGCTGCTGGGATGCCAGCTGGGATGCCTTTTTTTTTTTGGCCACCCAGGAATAAGCCATTGCCGCCCTTCAGACAAAGAGCCCGGTACAAAGCTGCTTTGTGCCCAGACTTGCCGAGTTTCCGCTGCCTGCTGGAGCATGGCTTTTTTCTGGGAAAGGCTGGGACATGTACAGGCATGAGTGCATCCGGGTGCCTGTTGGTGCCCGCTTGATGTCCGTCGGGCCACGCTGTTCCAGTTCTGGGCCTGCAGCCCTCCCAAACAGGACTGAGGACATGGGGATACAGTGCTGAGCATGGGGACTGCAGTGGATGCTGGAACGGGGTGCAGGACCAGATTCTGCTCTCAGTGATGAATGCCTGGCTGCCACTCCAGACATGGGATGCCAGCCAGCTGGGCATCCCTCTTTCCCCTTTTTGGGAAGCCAAGGAATGTGCTCAGAGATGGGGGCACTTGGTAATGAGCAGGTGGGGCAATGAAGCAACCCCCCCTATCCGCCCATCCATTCGTCTGCTCCTGGATCACACCCCCTTACTCCTGCCCCGATTCTCTCCCAGCCCTCACTGGGGAACGTCTGGAGTAGAAGCTCACCACCCACGCGTGGGCATGTCGCACGGGGGGGGAACACACAGACCTGTGCGGAGACGGGTGGCACCGCCGCAGGACCTGGGATGGCGGGGATCCAGCCCGGTACCGGAGCGGGTGGGGGAGTCCCGGGAAGGCCGCTCCGCACTGCACTCCAATGCCCTCCGTGTTTTCCCTGCAGCCTTTTGTGTGCGCGGGGAGGGCGCTTGGCCTTCCCCTCCTCCTTCTTTTCCGCCTCCTCTCCGCAGTCCCCGCCTCCTCCAGAGCCGCCATTTCGTAGCGCTGGGCTGGCCCGCGCCCTCTCCACATCATGGAGGACCGGGAGGAACAAAGACTCTTCATTCCCCCCGTGCCCCGCGGCCGGGGCCACTCGTGTCCCTCTCGGCCGCTCCTGCCCCACGGTCACCACCCCGCCGTGCTTGAGTTATATGTGAGGAGGCGCAGAATTTCAGGCCTGGTTGATGCCCATGTGTGATGAGTTTGTTCCGGGCTCAGCCTGCTAGAAAGCAGCACCGGGGCCACGCTGCCAGCCCTCATCCCGCCTGCCTCCCCGGGCCCGCCTGCTCCAGCCCTGCAGCAGGGTACAGGGTGCTGTCCCAGGGTTGCCATCCCCAAGGGACACAGCAGTTTTCACAAGGGAAGCACGGGGAGCTGCTGTGTGCATGCAGGAGAGAGGTGTGGAGGTGATGTGTGTGTGCCTGACCACGCGTGCACAACTTGGGCATTCTCGTGACAGTTTGTGCACATGTAACGGTGCCCGTGTGTGTCCGTGCACACCTGGCAGTCTGAACATGTGGCTGCACTTGTGTGACACTACACGTTCTGCACCTGGGACAGGTTGTGTGATGAGTCTGCACATGGCTGCATTCACACACAACACCCTGCCGGCTCGCATGGCTCAGTACATGTGCAGCATTGAGGGTGTGTATGCGGGGAGCGTTGTGCCCCCCACCCAGAGGGGAAGGTGCCACGGGGAGAAGGGGTTGGACAGCCCTGTCCCACGGGCAGGCCAGCCTGGTTACCCCGTGAGAAGTGGTGGCAGGGTCCCTGGGCAGTGTGGGGTCCCTCCTGCTGCCTTCCCCTTCCCACAGAAACCGGCAACAGGAACTGGGGGGGTTGAACAGGGAGCATAAAGAGAGGAGCCTGCGGGCCTGTGCTGCCCGCTCCCGCCCTCCGGTGCCCAGGGGGCTGGGGACCGGGCTGGAGGCGGCTCCCGGCGGCTGCTGGGGGAGGAAGAGGAGGAGGCGGACATCTTTGGAGGGCGGGCGAGGCCGGGGAGTGAGGGGAGGTGACTGGAATGGCCAGAGAAGGCGGTCAGGGACTCCTCTCAAGGGTCGCATCGTGTTCCCGAAACCCCGCTTCAGGCGCTGTTCCCGGCTCCTTCGCTCGTCTCCCAACCATTTTTTTATTCCATTCCCCCGTTCAAGTTTATATTGTCCCAGCGGTGACATCCCCGTCTGTTCTGCCTCCCACTGCACACGAACCTTTCTCAGCTCTCCCTGGCTGTCGCACCACTCAACCTTTAAGCTGGATGCTTAGACCAAAACATCTCCCCCCAGAGGATTTCCATTGCTCTGTCCCGGCCCCGTAGCTCTTGTAGCTCTTCAAGCCAAGGGGCGGTGCAGGGCACAGCTCACCTCCAAACAGGCTGAGGCCGCAGCGCAGTGCCCCCCTCTCAGCCCCACAGCCCCTGCGTTTGTGTGCATGTCCATGTTGCACCCCTCCTCCTCTGCCCCATCATGCTCCCACTGGGCGCCAAGCAGGGCTGGTGACCGATGAGTTAATCAGCAGAGGGGTCAAAATGCCAGGGCAGAGGACACTGTGGGTGTGCTGGTGCCACCCTGCCTTGGATTGCTGCCGTCTGCGCAACATGAGATGCTCTCAGTGAGCAGCACCTTGATCATGGTTCCCATCCCCTCCCTGGTGCCTTCCAGACATTAGAGCCAAGCACTTCGCTGCCATTAAATATTCAGTTCCCTTCTCCATCCTCTGCCTGCGAAGGAGTTTAGCATGGCAATGAACTGGCTGGCCTGCCTGTGCCCTGTGCTAGCTGGATGCATCTGGGAGGATGCCGTGTGCCAACCTCCTGCAGAAGTGGCTGGGAGCAGAGCAGGGGAGAGCTCCCCCAGCACATGGCCCTGGGGAGCAGGGACACCCCCCCTGCAAACTCCCAGTGGCTGCAGTCATGTGCATCAGCCTGCTGCAAGGCCAGGTTCACCTCTTCCCTCAGCTCTCCCCCTTGACTGGATCCGACCAGGAGCTGCTCCTTCTCCTCTACCCTCACCCCACTCCACCCCCGAATACCAGCTGGCCTGTTCAGCCAGGGGAGTCATCTGTTGAGCCTGGATTAATAACCATTAATGACCCAAACAAGGTCACATGGGGGGTGTGAGGGCTCCCTGTGTGCCACAGCAAGAGCAGGCTGTCTGGTGGGTGGCTGTCCCTCTCCTGAGATCCTGTGGAATGGCTTGCAGGCATGGGGAGCAGAACTACCAGGGGTCTGCAAGGAGAAATGTATTATTTTGGGGGATTTGTCCCCGTGTGCTAGACAAGTGCTGGAGTCTGGGGTCCCTTCTCTGGGGTAATGAGATTGGGTGAGAGCACCTCTAACCTCAGGAGCCTGAGCTAACACCCCAGGCTGCAAGGGTGGGAAAGGTGGCCAAGAGCCACAATCCCAGTACACACCAGTGCACCTGGGAGCCCACGGCATCAGTGCTGAACAGGGACAGAGAGAAGGTGGTGGGAAGAAGCAGCTGCTGCTGTGGGGCAGGGACTGCGTCCTGCCACCTGGGTGCACACTGGGGCCAAGTGTGACAGTGGCAGAGGCAATGTGCTTCAGAGAAAAATAAATGTTTTTCGTTGGGGAAAGAGAAATGAATTCTGGTCAAGGAGAGGCTGGAAAGCACCATGTCAAGTTCTACCCCCTTCTAACCCCTGGAAAAAAGCACCAGCTAACGGGGCTCCTTTTTTTGCTTTCAGGTCTGTTTTCAAGCTTCCCTTTGTGACCATGAAGACCAGGAATGTGCCATGCTCGCTCAAAATGAGAGTGCAAATCCTGCTCATGGGCCTAAGGGCATGCAGGGGGCGCAGGACACCAGGTCATGGGAATGTCCCCATGGGCTGTGCTGCATGTACCCACTTACTACAAAGCGGAAATTCCCCATTTGATGCTGGGAGGGGAAACATCAGGCAGCACCAGGCTGGGGTTTCACAGCTGGGAAGACTTAGGACCCCACACGGCTGGATGAGCCCCATCCCAGCCTGGAGGCTCCCCAGAGCTCTGGGAGCAGAGGCGAGCCACCCCTGCCATTCCTGCAGCGTGGCATCATCGCTGCGCACGATGCTGCCGGAGTAATTGCTGCTGGGCTGGGTGCCAGAGCAGCGCCCGCCTTCAGCTCCCCCCCAGCCCCCCATCAGAGGAGATAACTCAATCTGACCCCTCCTGCCTCCATGGAATGGGGGGTGGGGGGCTTCGACCTCCCCTTGCTCAGTTCGGGGGACCCCCCCAGGTTGGGGTGAGCGGGGCAGGGAGGCAATGGGGGGCACTGTGGCAGCCTTGCAGTGCTCAGAGGCCACTTGCCTGCATCCCACTGCCCTAATTTCAGGCGGCTGCTTGGTGAAGCCCTCAGGCTTCCCGCTGTAAAGGCTGCTGGAGCATTTTAAGAGCATGCTTTAACCCAGCTTCCTTCCTGGGAAGAAACCGTGTCCTGGTGATACTGAGCACACGAAAAAACAAAACAAAACAAAACCAACCAAACAAAAAGCAACAACAAAACAAAAACAAACAAAACCAAAACAAAAACCAGCAGTGTTAAGGGTCAGCAGCCAAGACTGGCAGGCGATAGAGATGGAGCCTCCCCTCCTGCCCTTGCTCAGCCCAGTCCTGAGGGAATGAGGGGACAGGACCTGCCGGAACCCCGCGATGGGCCGGTCCCTGCTGCTGCTGCAGAACAGGATGCAATAAAACCCCGTCTGGAGACCGGATGATGGCGAAGGGCAGCTGTGTGCTGAGCTGCGGGCAGCACACGTGGCAGCTGTGCCATGGAGGGAGGTGTGGGACAATGCAGCAGCATGGCAGGGTGGCTTCAGAGGGGCCAAGGTCTGGCATATGGCTGCCCATGCTCGGCAGCCCTTGCTCACCCAGGAGAGGGGGGGGAACATCCCTGGAAGAGCTGCATCCTGGGAAGAGAATCCTGGCCCCAGTTGGGAGCCTCCCCCCCTCCTCCCCCAGAGCACTGGCTGCAGCTTGGGGACAGAAAGGGACACTTGTCCCAAGCCATGCCCTGGAGTCATACCTCCTCTGAGCAGTGAGGGTGCTTTGATCCTCCAGACTCATTCCCATGCAGCCTAGGGAGGGTTTTGTCCTTGCCTGCTCAACCTAAAGCTCTTTCTAAAGTGTGTTTTAGTAACTAAACTATTTTATTAGACTGAATGGGGTGAAGCAGGCACCGCCCATGGAGCATAACAGGTTACCCACTCGTGTTCCCCAGCCCAGGGCAGGTCTGGTGCTGCCCCAAACTCTGCTGAGTACACTTCTGGCTGAAGCCACTCTCCCCACTGGCACCCCTCTGATGAGACAGCATGGAGGCACTCTGGTAACACCAAGGCCTGAGTGGAAGTTTCTGGAAAACTACAGCAGATAAGTCACTGTGTTCTCTAACCTGAATTCTGACAGGTGGATTTTGCAGTGGGTTTTGGGCAGTGGAAGCCAGAGCCTGTTCCCAGCCATTTGTGCCCATTGCTCTGTTCCCAGCCAGAGTTAAACGTTGGGATTTTTTTGAATCAGGTTGGCCATGGGTGCAGCCTCCTGGTGCTCCCTCCTTGCCAGCACTTAAAACCCATCTGAGGAGAAGCAGGGTCTTGTTGCTGGCAGGAAACACTCAGGTGGTGTCCAAGCAGTGAGGAAGGACACATTCCCTTTCTGCACAAAAGAAAACTGGCATTCTCAGATGCCAGCTGATGCCTGTGAGAGAAAAAAAAAAAAAAAGAAAGCATCTTTTTTATACCTATATCTAACACCTCAGTGCCTCCCCAGCTGTGGGATGAGTCTGTCCAGGCTCAGCCCAGGTGAGTGGGCTGGTGTTCATGCCATCATTCCCCAGGGAGCTCCCAGAGGAACACAACTTGGGTGTGAACCCTGATCAAAGTCCTTTCTGCAGGTGGAGTGTGCTGGCTACCCCATGTGTGGCTTCTTCACTGTCTAATAAGAGGTTGAGTGCGGAGCAGCCTGCCACTGTGCTGAAGGGAAGGAAAGCCTATCTCTCCCTCCCCCAGTTGCTCATTTTTGCCAACCCTATTGACCTAAGCATGTTTGTAGATGGCCACCCCTCTGTCCACGGGGATGGAAATGTGGTCAAAGTTGATTAGCAGGGTGCCAGCTGCACGTGTGTGTGTGTGTGTGTTAGGCAAAGTGCGACAGCACCACCTTTGTTTTCCTAGGAAGCCATGCTGAAAAGCAAGGCTGGGAGGGCAAGAAACAAGCAGGCAGGAAGGGGGGGACACCCTGTGGGTGTATTTTCAGCTGTGCTCTGCCTCCCTACAGTGTAGGAAGGAGGGCAAAGGGACAAATGGCTGCAGCAGGAGCCAGAGCAGGCACAGGAGCTCATCCTGTGCACCGCACCTCAGGGCAGCTGAAAGTCACAGCATCCCACTAGAGCAACAGTGCCAGCCTGCCGTGTCACAGGGCCACACAGTGCCTCCTCAGTCACCCAGAGGTGCTTTAAAAATTATTGAAGGGCATTTCTCCTGCAGAGAACAGCTCGGGGACTGTGTGTATTCCATTGTGCTGGGATGCCCATCTCCTCTGGTACAGGGACTTTTACCCACTGGTGTTTTTCTTGTGCCAGAGGAAATCTGCCTGCCAGGATGCTTCCAGCAGGTATTGGGGCAGAGTGTGTGGTAATAGGGACCCTCAGCTGCCATGAACTGATTTTCTTCCCTATGCTGGGCCAAGCCCCAGTTGAACTTGCTCCTTTCCCACATGCCAGAGGCTGCTCCAATGTCTGGGCTCTCCTCCTCCATGCAAGGCAGGTGGTGTCCTGTGCGCTCACTTGTGGCTTGGTCTGCAGGGAGGAGGGATGCTGCCAAGGTGGCCACACTAGGGTGGCATGCTTGGTGGTAGGCGTCATTCAGAGCCAGGCTGTCATGTCCCTCCTGTGGGGTGAGGAAGTGGCAGAGGCCTGGGTGTGCTCTGCTGCAGGTGCTGTCCATTCTCGTTTACATATAAACATGCTTTTCCTCCTCTGTGGTAGGCAAAGTGATGCCTTCTGTATCTGACAGCTCCCTCCAGCCCGGCCACTATTTGCATGTGAAATCACAGGGTCCCCAGCAGCTGAATCCCATCAGGGACAGCCACTGCCTGTGTCCATTGCTTAGGCCACTACGGTAGAGTGTGACAGTGTTGCTGCGATGGTACCTGGGGATGTCAGGGGCTGTGGGCTTTACCTGGCAAGCCTGGGCAAAGACTTAATCCCCTTTTGTTGCCAAGGGGGTTGAGATGAAGGACACAAGGCAAGAGGACTGTCCTGGGACAGAGCAGTTGAGAACAACCAGAATTGGTTCTTTTCCAAAACTGCCCCCACTCTATCCCATTACCAGCCCCCACCAGGCTCTTACCACCCCACATCACTGCCCCTTCCCAAACCAGCTTTAGGGCTTGGCCGTGACTGCAGCAGCCAGAGCCAGTCTGGAGGCCACGGGGCTGTGCCATACACAAGCGCAGGGCCTGGGAGCAGTGGGACCCTCAGTGCCCAGCCCTGTCCAGCCACAGGGACAAGGACCAGCTGGTGCCCAGGTGTGAGAGCAATGCGGTGGTAGAAGGAGCCCAGCTAAGGCTCCCAAGAGGCACCACACCACAGCATCTGGGAACCAGGGAAGTCAGCCCAATGACTCAAGAAGTTAGAAGGGAAATTCAGACTCACCCTTCTGCCCTCTCTGGCCCTTTGACTGGTTTCCTGACTCCTCTTGACTTGTGTAACAGCCCCCAAGCTGTTCCCTGGGGCCACAGCAGGCTCCTGCGGTCAGCCCCAGCTCTCACTCTTGCTCATGCAAACACTGCACCAACGGCTGCCTGCATGTGGGGGCTAGCAAGAACCTGTCTTTGGTCCCCAGCCGGGGTTCATACCCATCCCAGGTTCCAGAGGGGAGATTGCAAGCCTCACTGGGATGCACTGAGCTGTGCTAGTGCTCAGCCATGCACCAGCCAGCAACCAGGGCAGCCGCATGCTTGTAATAACGGGTGAGCAGAGGTGGTTTCGGGGGGTGGCAGTGATCGATGTCTCCTCTATCCTTTGCTCACACAAGGCCCATGGCTTTGACACAGAAGTACCACTCTGCCATCCAGATTCACTGAGTTCACTGGGTGACTTCCCACAGTGCAAAGGTTGGGACCTCTCACACTCCCCAGCTGAACCTGCTGCTTCCCCACCACTCCTGGATCCCCACTGGGCTTGGGGCTCCCTCACGAGCAAAGAGCAAACCCAAGTGGTATGGTTAACCATCACATACCTGACCCCTCTCCTGTCTCTCAGGTCCAGTCTAGGCCATATGTGTGTCCCCTCTCAGCCCACTGTGGAGCTCAGAGACACGGAGGAAAGAGTGACACAGGCCAGATCCAGTGCCCATGGTGCCATTGCCCACTGCTAGCTATCACTGCTCAGCCCAGGAAAGAGCTTTTCCATTTTCAAGGACTCAGCAGAGTTTTGGGATGGAGCAGGGTTTTAACCAAAACGCAGGGGGGAGGCCATGGCTGAAGTGGGGGTCTGGGGGCTGCAGGCAGGTCCCATTGCAGCAGAACCAGCTGGGAACAGAACAAGGCTGCAGCTGCTGCCTGGGGCCACCGCTGGTGACAAGAGTTGTAGGGACATCCTGGGTCAGGTTTAAGCCCTCTCAGAGCTGAAACCTGGGAAGAGGCTGAGGTGGACTGCGGGTCTAATCAAGGCCAACCTTCAAAGGGTTTGAGAGGTCTGACCATGGGCAGTGGGAGGAGAGCCTGGACATGTACCTAGAGCACTGAGCCTGGGGCAGCAGTGACGGGCAGTGGTGGTCCTACCCCTTCGAGTGACCCTACAGTGACAGGCAGGCTCAGGGAGCAGCTCTACCCTCACCCCGTTCCCACAAGCAGCCGGTGACACTAAGTTGTCACCAACGGGCCCCAACACCGCGACCAGCAGCCAGCACCCGTCACTCCAGCCTGGCATCCCCCCCCCGCCCCCAGCNGGCACCCGGCTCTGGCCCCTCGCCTTTTCCCGGCCCGTCTCCAACCGGGAACCTTCGCCCTGGGGCCGCCCCCCACCACCTCTCCCCGTTTAATCCTCCAGTTTTAGGTTGGTTTGGTTTGGTTTTTGTTTTTTGGGGGAGGGGAGGGGGCTGTCCAGGGAGTTGTGTTTTTCCAGCTCGTCGGCAGGGGGTATGCTTGTACCGAATAATCCAGCCCTTTTGTCCAGGATGCTGCCCCCATCCTGGTCCTCATCCCTGTCCTCCTCCTGCTTTCTCCTTGTGCCTGCGGGCAGGCAGGATCCTTATGAACTGCCAGAGCCCGGGGGCAGGGGGGAGTCTGCCCGAGCAACACCTGCACGGTGGGGCTGAGCTGCTGCTGGCTGCACCCCACGGGGTGATGGGGGAGCAGCAATCCTGCCCATCCCGTGTCACCCATGGGAAGGTGCCTCTGACCCCACCAGAGCTTCTGTGAAAGGCACTGGGTGCAAGGGGGATGTTTTGGGCCTCAGTGGCCCAGCTGGAGCCCATTTAGTTTTTGGGGTGTCAGGACAGCCATGCGTTGGGCAGAGAGGCAGAGAATGGTCTGGGGCTGCACTGGGTATAATCACACCTTTTCAGTAGCCACATGTTTGGCCAAGGGTTATTTCTCCACACATGTGGGGATGTGTTTGACAGAGCTATACAGACAGAAACTAAGGCATGGAGAAAATTATACATAGAGAGAGCACAGAATTACACATAGAGACAGCCCCAGGCCCCTTTTGCCATCCCTGTCTTTAGCCTGGAGCCCCTCAGGACAGAGCTCTGCCACTTGCAGACCTCTCATGCTGCCTTCCCTGCTTTAACCAGCCTCTTGCTGCCAGGTTTTTGAGGCCAGCATGCATCCAGTCCCCAGCAGTGCTGGCTGGCAGCCTTGTGTGTCCAGTTTTGGTGTTCTCATCCCAGTGGGAGGGTTGGGTCCATTTTCACCCCTGCTGCAGAGAGGAAGCACAGGGGTGGAAAACCAAAGGGTCTGTTTCCAGTGTCCAAAACCTTGCAAAATCCCAACCTGATGGAAAAAGTTTCTGGCCCCTTCATCCTTCAGCCTCGGTGCTTTAAAAAGTGTCTCAGGCTTGAGTTTGAAGCTTTCATGACCTGTTTTCTTTTCTGTGTGGTTTTGTGTGAAGCATCACCCCTTGGTGCTGGGCACTTTCCATCCAGAGCAAAGTGACAGGGGAAGCACCAAGTGGTGTCCATGTGTGGCTGGGAAGCACATGCAGGACAGAGCAACTCCAAGGCCCTGCTCAGGCAGGATGGATGCTCCGGGGATGGTCACAGGAAGGAGAGGGCTCACTGAAGAAGTCAGGGATCCCAGTGCAGGCAGGAGGGTAGGATCCACCAGAATCACCTGTCCCAAGCCCCTATTTTGTTTTGAATTTCTGCAACAACAACACATGTACCAGGCTTTGTTCTTGGAGCACAGGGTGAATGCCTCACCGGAGCCCCTGACCCATCCTCTTTGCTCTGCTGCCAAGCTCTGCTCACCTCCCTGGGATCTGGGCAGCAACACAGCAGGACAGAGAGCCACGAGCTGCTCAGTAACTGATCCCCTTGTGGTTAATTGGGCAGCTAAATTAACTCAGTGACTCTTCTCTCTGTACCATGCTGCTTGGATGTTGTCTCATGTCCTCATGAAGTATTCCTCCTGGAATGTCAGTGGAGATGAGTAGCCTCTTCCCCTCTCCATGCACCTTCTGTCAGACTGGTGGGTAGCTGATATCCTCCAGGGGGAAACTGAGGCACAGAATCCAGGCTGGCACTAGCCAACCTCAGTCAAACCTGCTCACCTACAAAAACCCATCAGGTTTTAATTCCAAGTGGTGACCCAGGGGGGCCTCAACACTGCTCTTCCCCTCCAGCTCCTGTGCCAGTCCCCAAAGCAGGGCTCATCCCCACACTGCCAGGGACCCATGCAAGGTCCAAGCTGACAGAGGGTCAGACCTATCCACATGAGTCCATCTTGAAGATCAGCAGGTATACAGAAAAGAAAATAGGCCACATCATACACAGTCTGTATCCAGGCTCTGTTTCTTTGATTTCTTATATTCTTTTCCTATAGGGAACCTGACCTGGCTCTGGATTTCTGCTCCTACTTTGCAGTTAGGTAAAACCATAGAGGGATTTTGATCAGGCTGGCTTATTGAGGATGGGAATTAACCCTAGAGCTGAACTATCTGGGTTAGCAGTGCCTGGGGCTCCCCAACAGACAGCACTAATGATGCCACAGCATCACTCTCAAGATTCATTAAAACCCAGACTTTAACAAGATCCCCGTGTATATCGAACCACACAGCCCTGTTGCAGCACCCATGAGTGAAACCAGACATACTCAGAAGCATATCTGAAAACCTTCTCAGCGGCTACAGCAGGTCTCCAGGCTGCTGGCACTGGCACAAGTAGGTCGAGGCAATGTATCAGGGGTTGGAAGGGTCCTGAGCTCTTCTCGGGTAGGGATGCAGACAGGGAAGGGCAACATGGTGCTTCAGGATGCCTCATCCATCCCTGGGTCTCACCTTGCTGCTTAAACCCTCCTGAGGCTGATGGAAGCCACTGCCCATGCACGTGAAGTTCACCCACATGCCTGCCTGAAATGGGCAGCCTGAAATGGGCTGGAGTCTAAAGAAGAGGGATGCCACCAAACCCAGCTGCCTTTCATCTCCTGAAAATAAATCCCTCACAATATCCCATGCAATAGGGAGAAAAACACAAATGCAGCACTGGGAAAGTTTGGCTGGAGCTGGCTAGAGCATCCTGGCAAAGCAAATGCTCCTGCTAGTGATTGTTCCAGCTTTTGTGCAAAGCCCCTTTTTTTATTAAACAGGGTCCTGGTGAGTTTGTTTTGCTGCCCACTGGAGCATCCCTGTGAGGCCAGGTTGGCTGCAGGAGGCAGATGTGGAACCAGAAAGGCCTGGCCCCACCCAGGCCCTAAGTGCTGCTTTCAGCAAGAAGTGTAAGAGCATTGCGACCCTCGGTGACATTGAGGAACTATTTGTCATCATGAAAAACACACATGATGTCACTGGTAGGAGCCAGAAGGAGAACCAAAGGCTTCAGAAAATCAGGAGGGGGCCAGCAGGCAGGCGTGAGCTCAGGCAGGGCTCCAGCATCCCAGCACTGAGTGCTGCCTGCACTTGGGCTCCTGGCTTCACTGGTCTCGTGCAGCTTGGGCACACGATGCTGCACACAGACACATGTGCACCACCTCCACTGGGACAGTGGGGGTGAGTTGGGCAGTCTGGCTGCTTATCTTCATCCAGCCAGAGCTGGTTTGGCCATGGGAATGCAGTGACCCAGCAAGGAGCTGGGGCTGGCATCGTGTCTGGGACAGACTGAGCTCTGTAGTACCAGCTCAGCTCATTCTCTGCCTGCAGTGATGTCTTCTCAAGGACCACTGCTTCACTACTGCACTGATGCAGAGAGATTCCTCCCCTTCAACATGCTGCAGCTGGGCAGCTGGTCCAGGCAGCCCTGACATGCAGCAAATCTGAGTCAAGCATTCAAAACTGAAATGGGTCTTTTGAAATCTTCTCAAAGGAGTCAGGTCTGCTCAGGGCTTTTCATCCAGATGCACAACTTCACCTTTGGTTCTGAGGGATTACAAGAATGAGGCAGCCAGGAAATCAGTTTGGAGGTGGTCTTTCGTGGCCCATGCACTCCTGGGTTGAAGCCACTCATGATGAAAATTTAATCGAAAAGGGTTGGCTTGAAGTTTGGAGTGGGATGATACTCAAGCTAGGAGCTGGGAGCCCGGGAGGGAGCTTGACCACCAACCCTGACATGTTCATCCCTAAAGCATTGCTTCCAGGATGACATCTATTCTCTGCCACTGTTACCCTAGCAGCTGTCAGCAGATCACTCGGGAGCAAGTGTGTGTGAAGCACACATTGCCTCATATGTGTGCATCCAGGCCCAGACACCAGGTCTGGTCCCTGTTCCTTCTTCCCTGGCATCTCTCCTGTTGGGTTTGAAGCAGCTCATCTGGATGATGGTCCTCACCAGCCTCTCTGTAATGTGCACACGTGTTCCTCTGCCTTCAGCAGCTTCTCCTGGGCTTTCTTCCTGCTCTGTTTAATTGGGCACTGAGGGAGAGGGACAGTAACCAACAATTAGGTGCCTTGGAGAAGTGCCCTGATTTTCTGGCCTTGCTGCTCTGAGCACCTTGGGATCCATTTCCCCCAGAGACAGGAGGAAGAGAGGGAGGGAACCAATGCATCTCAGAAAGATGGAGTGAAGTAGCATCAGCTGGGAAAAGCAGGTGGTGGGTTAAATTGAGCAGGCACGGTGGGATGAGGCAGGATAACTCCCTGGGAAGGGGTGGTCCCGTGGGATTTGCTGCTGGCTCTGAATCAGCAGGGCTATGGGAGCATCATCATATAGCATCATCTGTGTAGACAAACGTCCTCGTGCAACATCAGTAGCTCAGAACATGCTGAGAAGCAATGGGCTAGCATGGCTGCCCGACCTTGGCTATGGGGTCTCTGCCCACCAGCATGGCCAGCTTACATGGGTGGGATGTCTGGAGACTGATGGGCTCTAGTCCTTGGAGGTTGTGTGGGAAGGTTGTGAGGACTGTCTATTCCTAACTGCTTTGTGATTGTCAGCAACTGCCTTCTCCTTGGCTGCAGGGTCAGTGGCACCCCTGGGGAGGGATTATGTCCACTGCTGACTGTGCACCTGGCCCAGTTGGAAATAGCCTCAGGCATCCTCTGCCTCTTTTCCTGCTGTCAGCTCAAGGCTTTGGAGCTAATCTCCAGCATCACCAAGAGATTGGGTCTTGGCCCTGCTGGTAATGGTGTGATCCCAAAACATTTTGGTAATGGAGAACATGAGATGCTGAGCCAGATGCTGAGATCCTGGAGAAGACAGTGGGGGATGGGAGTCTGACTACATCCTGATGAGGCTGGAGGCTGTGATTCAGCCAGTGAAGCTGGTGACTGGGTGGGGGATAGATAGATGTGACCCTGACCCAGAGCAACCTTGGAAATGCAGTGGGAACCAGCTGAAGTGCAGCAGTTCAAGACTTGGGAGTGTCCCTCTGTTCTCCTCGTTGGCTGGGAACTATCTGAGAGGTGTTGTGGGAGCCCCACAAAGGGGCTGCTGAAGAGGAGGATTCTAGGGCAGTTAACAGGGATGACTGAGTCCTGGTACCAGCATCCCACTGGAAGTCTAAAGCAATCAGAGACTTTCTGGGTCCTAGCCTCTCAGGAAGGTTCAAAGATGGCCTTGCCAAGGCCAGAGCTATCTGTGCATCTGGCCAAGAAATTCCTGCCAACATGTTATTTGGCCAAAGTCCTGGAGGCAGAATAAAAACATCTGAATTTGCAAATCCAAGGCAAGTGGCTGTGTGTGTGTTCAGACAAATGCCCCTAGGAGAGGGCATTCCTTATCCACATCCACCTGTGCTGATCCCCCTTTGTTCAAGGTTGTCACAGCCTTTGCTCCTGCTCCTGGCTCCGCTCCCTTAGCTTCAAATCCCACTAGGCTTCAGCAGCCTCCTCTCAGAATGGTTGTGCCCTGTTCCTTCTCACCCATGGAGCTCTGCCTGGTGACACATCATCCATGGGGTCTGTGCAATAAATGTCACCCATTTGTCCCCATAGCAAATGGTCTGGTGGTGGCAAAAGGCTGCTCTCCCATCCCCAAAGCTCTTCCAAGGGGTGATCCAGCCTTCTTTGTCTCCTGCATCTCCAGGCCCATGTTCTTCTCCAGATGAGACTACAGGATGTGAATCTCTCATCTCTGTTTCTGTGGAGAGGAAAGTTACCTATTGCTGCTGCTGAGCTATGCCTCCCAGGGAAACCCCTGGTGTGGTGGAAGATCCTGGGTCTGTCAAATTTCCCACTGGAAAGAGGATATGAAATGATCCGTGGAGCCAGTCCCAGACTTGACCATGGCTGCTGGTGCCTCCAGCTCCACTCATCCACTGTGTAAGAGTCCTACCCGCCACCAAATGATGCCACCAAAAAACATGTGACAAGCAGTGGAGGGTCCAGCTGTAAAGAATGAGAAAGGAAGAAGGAAATGTGTTTGGGTGAAATGCATTGATTGGAGGCATCCAATGCATTATTCATGACCAACCTGGGCTGCAGCACAGGAGAAACTGGTGATCAGGCACTTGTCCTTGAGAGGAAAGATGCCTGCAAGAGCTGAAGTGCCACATCTGAGCCTCGTGGTGTTTTGAAGGAGAAGCCCAGATGCTGAATGTCTCACTCTTCTGCAACACCTTGTCAGGCTGGCTGCCTGTGGTGAGCCAGGGATGGAGCGTGGTGGCCAGGTCTGTCCATGCCAAAGGAAGGGAGACAGCCTCAGCACTGTGAAGCATTGCAGCCAAAGGGACTCCAGCTCATCAGCCTGGGAGGCAGTCATGACATCCCACCTTCCTTTTCATGCCCAAATCCACTGATGCTCGTGGCACTTGAGACTGGCCGGTGAGTCCCAGCACCCAACAGTGTTTCACACGAGAGAGAGTTTCTATCCAATGTTTGTCTCTCTGAATGCAGAGAAGCTTCTACTTGCTGGGATACTCTAGTCCTTGGTGCAAGCACATGTGGCTAATTTGAGAGTCATGTTCCACCCTGACCAGCAAGTTAAGGATGCTCTGTTTCCCAGCCTGGACATGACCACAATGCTCAGCAGCAAGGAATGTGGCCCATGTTGGACTTTCCAGAGACAAGGGAAAGGTGACAGAGAGGAAGACAGGAGGACATAACGAGGACAACTGCATGGCATGACATTAAGCATGATTCAGCAGAGGAGTCACAACCTGGGATAGGTGAAGTCCCCAGTACTGGTTGCATCTGGAAGACTTTGGAGAGGATACTAAGAAAGGAATATTCCTCCCAAAATGTCCAAGCAATGAAAGCACCTGGAGACCCCAACCCTGGGCAGCTGGGTTCTCTCCAAGAGCCAGCTCCCCTTCCAGTGGGGTGTGATATTCACACCAATTTCAATTTAGCTGTCTAGGGGAGCCAGCCAGAGGCAGTGAGGTGACAGCAGCATCACCCATCAGACCTGCTCTCCACCACTGCAGACATGTCTTGGGACAGGAGACAGCTGGGTGACCCCCAGCACATCTGTTCACTGTTGCATTTGCAATGATTCCGTCACATTGTGGAGGGACCGGGCCTGGGACAGACACTGGGCTGAAGCATGTTGGGCAGGAAGTGTTCTGGTGCTGGGGCTGAGATTGGTCCTAAAGGGGTTAAAACTGGGTTGAGAGAGGCATCAAGGACTGCCACTCTACATTTCAAGGAGGTTCCTTAGAGATGCCTGGATCTGGGTTTTCTACCCTTCTGCCCACTGCAACAGCCCCGTGGGGCTGTGAGGGGGGGCTCACACCGACCCCTTTGACCCTGCGAGCATCCTATCTGATGCTACTTCTCTTCCTCAGCCCATTTCCTCCCCTTCTCCATGCCTGGGGATTGGCTGTCTCTCTGGAGGCTGCAAATAATCCCATCAGGCCTGGGACACCAGCTTCCTCCCTGGAAACATCCCTGCTGTAATTCCCAGCAGAGCTGAGGTCGGCTCCATATGGCCGTGGACTCCCTTCCACGCTGCTCACATCCTGCCTGGCCCGGCTGCCTTGCTGCTCCTCACTGGTGCAATATGGTACCTGGCTGCCCATCACCAGTGCTGGGGGATTAGCTCTTTTTAATGTTTTTTATTGTGTGGGGTTTTTTTTTTTCTTCTTTATTAGCTAAACCTAACAAGGCAGCACTTGTGGTGGCCCCTAAGGGTAGGTGGCTGTGATTTAGCACTGCAGCACTGCAGGGTGACCTGGAATACAGAAGGGCATTTAGTGTGGGGAAAAAGAGACCAGCATCCTCATCCCTGGGGATATACTCAGCAGCTGCCATGCCCAGAGACCTTTGCTGATGCCGTGTTCACACCGAATGACACCAAGCTCCCATGGTCCAGGGGTATTCACTGGCATGGCTCACACCGGGGCTGGCAAAGATGCTGTGCCATGCTGAGAGAGCACCCGCATCGCGAGAGTCACAGCTGGCACGGGCCCGGCGTGGCTCTGAAGGGGCATTTCACTGCTCAGACGGCCACTGCACATGAAAAGGGCATTGTAGGGGAGCGTGTGTGGCTGGGGAGCAGCTGGCGCTGGCAAAGCCTCACTGCATCTTAAAGGCAAACAAAGACCACCAGCTCTTTCCCCAAAGGGCAGTTTTGAAGCTGTGGTGTGGGGGAGAAGAGAGCAGAATATTGCTGAGGAGTCAGAGGACATCACTTTGAGGATGTGAGCATGAAGGGGACAGTCACACAGATCCCAGCTGCAATTTGGGGTCAGCCGAGTCCCTACCCCAAGCACCAAGTGCTCGGCATGATTGGGGTAGGTGCTGCCCAGTGGCCTGTGACACTTCCCACTGGGTGACACGGGATGCTGTGCCCCCAGAGCAGTGACACCCAGATCTGCCTACATGGAGATGGCTTGGGGACTTAGTTAAAGCCCTTTCCCTCCCTTTCTTCTAAGCTTGTAACAGGGATTGCTTGCCTCTGGTCTCTCGAGGAATCAGGGCACCAGCCCCTTTAGCTGCCTGCGCCTCTGCTGTGCCCCTGTTGTTGCACATCCTTCCCATGCCCTGCCCAGGGGGTGCAGTGTGCCCCGGAACCTGTCTGTGTGGGCTTGGTTCACACCAAGGGATCACAGAAGTTTCCTCCTGAAACTGGTTTTTGAACAGGCTCTGCTCACCCAGCGTGAAGAGCAGGACGGGCAAGGCTTTATTTCAGGCGGCAGCATAAATCAGCCCGTGGCGGGTGTCGGGCTCTGCCAGACGTTCCCCTGGGGAAGCAGAGGCAGCCGCAGGGGCTGTTTCTCCAAGGCTCAGTTTTCAGCTTGGGGCTTGAGTACAAATCCACGGCCATGTTCAGGTTCAAAAAAAAAGGGACTGCGGGGAAACAAGGGACATGTAAGGGTCTCTGGCAGCAGAGCAGGGGAGCCAGCTGGACACTGTGATGTCTCAGCTCACTGCTGCTGCCAGCAAAGCTGGAGATGGTTTGCCAAACCAGGGGGCACAAATCAGCTTGGGGATTCTCAGAAAGATGCGTGACCCCTTCTGAGGAAGGACCTGAGTGAGATGGGGTGTGTGGAGAAGGTCGGGAGGCAGCGGAGTTCGAGGGAAAGGGCCACATGAGACACAAAAAGCACTTGGAAAAGTCCTCGGCAGCCAAGCTCACTAGTCCAGACACGCCACAAAGCATCTCTCACTGGGAGCCGCAGCTTGAAAAGAGCCTTTGAGGAAAAGCTGGGGAGCACAAACATGTTTCTCCTCCTTCCCCTGAGGGGAAAAGGTCCCGCTCCACGTTAGGGTGGAGGAGGACACTCGTGAGGAAGCTTCTCACAGCATCCTTGGTTCAGAATTGGGTACTGGGGGGGTAGATGAAGAGGTGTAAGTAGGATCTGTCCTCTCCCAGTGATTGCTGTGGTGGAGGAAAACGGGGCTCTGCCTCTCTGCCCACCCTCCCGTTGTAACTAGGATGCCGGGAGTGGGGCAAGCGGTTTTGGGGCGGCGGGGGCCCCAAAACCACTCGCCCCGCTCTCGGCAGCGCCGCTGTCCCACAGCAGAGGGCGACCTGCTCCACGCTTGCGAGTGGCGGCGAGGGGTGGGGGTGGGGGGAAGGACGAGAGACGGAGGTTCCCAAAGTCCCGAGCAAACCCCAAAGCCCAGGGATCCCGGCCGGACCTCAGTCCCTGCCCCGCGGAGGGCGAGGCGGTTTGCAGCCTGCATCCCTGCATCCCTGCATCTTTGCATCTCTGCCCTATGGAGGGCAAGGTGGTCCCCATCCTGCAGCTCTGCATCCATGCGCTTCTGCATCCTGGCTCCAGGGAGGACAAGGTTTGCAGCCTGCATCCCTGCATCCCTAAATCCCTGCCTCATGGAGAGAGAGGTGATTTGTAGCCTGCATCTGTGTCCATGGCAGGTCCTACCCCTGAGACTCCGTTCTTCACATTTCCTAAGGATTCCCTAGGGCTGGATGAGGCTTGGAGTGGTGCTTCAAGGATTTTCCACGCAGGAAACAGCTGTGATGCCTACATGGAAGGGGAGAGCTCAGGGGGAGATGACAGGAAGTTGAAAAAATCGAAGTGGTAAAGAAAAGGTGAGTAGGGGTGGCTGTTCCTGTCACCTCCAACAGAAGAGCGATTGGGGCAGTAAATGGAGACTGAAGGTGGAGATAAGAAATGGGTGACAGAGGTGACACAAGGATTCCCCACTGCAGGAGCCCTGGGTGCTTGGAGTTTTTCACTTGGCTGCTAAACAAGTGCACAAAGTCACAGAAGAAAAATCCATGGAAGTTCATTAAACACTAAAGCTCCAACATCCCTGTGCTGCTACTGGCCAGTGGCTAGAGGATCACTGGATCAATCCTACGCTGCAGTTCCTGCTCCTCCACCACTCCCTGTGCAGCTGGGAGACATCCAAGCTGGCTACCACGGGGCAATGTTGGAGAGAGACCTCTGGGCTGCCCCACTCTACTTCTCTTCCCTTCTCACACAGTCTGGATTTCATGCTGCAGTATGTCCTGTCAAGCCTCCCTCCACATTAAAAGCTAATGTGATTTTCCAGGCTTTCTTTCTGAACCTTCAAAAAGGCCAGTTGCTTCTACCCAGGACTACCTGTCCCATTTGGTTCCTGGGTCACTAATTTTCACTGCATGAGCCAAGGACCAAGAAATAGACCATAAAAATAACTGCCTGCAGCTGAACCTCTCTGGGAAGCCAGGATACACAATGGAGATGGCTTTAGGGGAAGCCAGTGTTGTAGGATCTAGACTACAAACCACCTCCTGCTGCAGGAACAGAGGTCTGTGTTCATGCAGAGGGAGGAACGATGCTGTAATTCAGATGCTCTCACAATTTCAGAGTGTGTCAGCACTGGGAAATCCCCGAAGCTCATTGCCAGATTAAGAATTAGCTCCAGGTTGTAGGGAGATGGATTGGTGTCCTGGCACAGCACCCTCCAGCAGCCTGTTGTAGTTGTTGCTGGTGCGGTTGGTCTCCACTGCCTAAGGGAAGGGAAAGTTGGGGAAGCAACCAAAAGAAGCATCTGAGGAACTGGGACTGTGCCCTCAGAGTCTGGCCTGATCCTGACAGACCAAGGCCTGAGATGATTACCAGCAGCTTGCGTGAGGGCAGCTGCTTCCAGCTTGACTTTGCTGGCCCTGCTGGCCCTGGTTTGTCACCTTCCCAAGCAAAGAAGTGCACAGGGCAGGGAGAGAGAAAGCTTCATGCTGAGCTGTTCTTCCCTGCCAGCCTGACAAGCTTTTGGCCAACAGCCTGGAGGTCAGGAGTTACCAGCACAGCTCAGAAGAGAGAAAGGTCCCCTGGGGACAGGACTGGGGTGACAGAGGACACTATGGGAAAAGCCACTTTGCAGAAGGCAGTGCTTACTGGCATCATGGTGAGGCAGCAGGTAGACTTGAACATGAACTGTGGAGTCCTCTCCAAGCAAGAGCCTGCTCCGCTCTGAGATGCCCTCCATCCTCCTGTGGATGGGACACAGAAAAGATTTGTTGCTGTTTTCCCTCCAGGACTGTTGGCAGACTTTTTCCTCTCCCTTGTCTCTTCTCCCTCAGCTGACTACTTGCAGCTCCAGGTGAAAGCCCATCACCTCGGCCACTTGGCTGCAGGGTTAGGAGGTTTCCATGTACCTTTTGCCAGCCTGGGGCTGAGGGATTTGTTCTGAAAATGACCCCTTGCCCTTTTTATTGCCCCGTTTCTCACTTTAGAGTCCAGTGAGGTGGCAGTTAAATAACACACATGGCCTACACTCACTGTGCTAAGAGGTACCCATGGTGTCTGGTCCAGGGCGAAGATGTCCCAGGGGAGCCCATGAATTTGTGGTTCCCTGAAAGAGTCCACGAAAAGCTTCGGACTGGGAGGTACCTGTGTGCCAGTGCTGCCCCAGCCCAGCAGATAAGGTTCAGGGAGAGGCTGAAGCCTCTGTGAACCCAGATAAGTGGTGCCCCAGTCATTTGAAGGAGAAGGATTATACATTGGAAAAAGAGAATTAAAGTCTGAGATTGAGAGACGAAAAGTAAATGGAGATGGTCAAGTAACCCAGGAGCTATAGGACATGCTGTGCTTTCTCCTGGAAGAAAGGATGGGAGATGTAGCAGCAAGGCGAAATGGGATTTTGGAATCATAGTATGATGAACATCCTATGGAAGAATGCTCAAGGGAGACTGGAAGAGACCCTTCAAGCCCCATGAGAAAAGGAAGAAGGTGTCAGACATACCTGCCAGATGAAGCCCTGGGGTGTGCAGGAGGCAGAGATACATATAGACTGGGGGCTTGCTGGCAGCTGCCATAGCTTTGAGATGAGCTGGTGACATTCTGAGGAAGGACTGGCCTGATAGTGGAATTCAAAGATGCTGAGGAGATAAAAGCAGTTGAAACACAGTTTGTTATCGACAGAATGAGCCCATGTGGTAGAGAACGTGGCTGGAAGAGATACTGGTAACACACACGTGCTGGGGTTAGATGTGTGCTTACCAAGCCAAAGGAATGGGAAGCCCTCCCTGATGAGGAAAAACTTGATGCTATTGGTAGGGATGAAAACCACTGGGGTGGTTCACATGGGGGGAACCATTTGGGAAGGACAGACTGCATGAGAGCTGCGTGGGAGGGAGGGCTTTGTGAATGGGCTTGTTTCCTTGGCTTAGAATTATTGAGAACTGTAAAATGCAAGGTCTGGATGGCACATGGAGCAACTTTCTAGCACTGACATCCAAGAGAGGTCCTGCCTGCCTGGCTCTGCAGTAGGAAGCTGAACCAAGGAGCACAAGCAGTTCATTACTCCTTTGCCTGCAACTGGGGGAACTGGGTTAAGGTGATGGGTTGTTTGGAGAAATCACAGCTGGTCAAATACCGTCCTGAAGGTCCTACACATCCAAAACCAAGAAGAAAGGTTGCAGGAATTGTACGTAATAATCTGACGTGAAAGGAGCCAGGCAGGACACAAAATGATGTGACTCCAGACCTTGTTACGACAGATACAGATTAATTAATCACTGGGATGAAAGGCAGTGGTCGCCTGGGGACTAGCTCAGCATGACCTGATTCCACTTGTTCTGGGTGAAAAAGGGCAGTTCTGGCTCATTTATGTGTGATGCTCCATGGGGTTAGTTTTTCCAAAGCTCAAAGAAGGTAGGAGAGAAATCGGTTGGGAGGAAAAAAATAGGAAAAATGTGAGGAAAATATTGTGAGTTCTTCAGAAAGAGTTTTTGATAGCTGGTAGTCACAGTACAAATGGAGAGGAAACAGGTTTGGCTACAAGCCCACGATTCAGTGGCAAACTGGAAAGCAAAGAGCTACACATCACAACTGGAGGGGAGGCAGAACACTAAAAATCAGTCAGTAAAATAGAAACTGGAGATATCAATTAAGAAATCTGAAAAATAACAAGGAAAAAATCCATGTTGGGCAAGGGTGAGGATGACTGGAGAGACTTGCAGGTAGATGGAGAACAAAAGAAGTGACAGCATTGATACAGTCTCTACCTAACAACACAGAGATGATAAAACTAACAATGACGTGTAGAAGTTGTTGTCTCCATCTGGAGAGCTGGAGGGGGATATAGTCGTAACAGACAAGATACTGTATAGACCACTGGAATCTTGGAAATATATTAGAGCACATACAAGGGTAAACTCACAAGCCCAGAAGAGTTCTCAGATAGCTGGCAGAGGTGTCCTGCCTTAATAATCTTTATTTGCAAGAAGATCAGAGAAATGCTAATGTTTTGCTATAATTTCTAAAAAAGGCAAATGAGATCACTGGATAAATCAGACCTGTTTACCTGGCATCATGCAAAAGAGTGGAAAAGGATCTGAGCTTTAACCAACACCAAACTAACAGGCAAGAAAATTAGTAATGAATAGCTCTGGTTTTGTGACAATGAGGCTTGGTAGGAAAAATGATCCAGGGTTTGGTTAGTGAAGGTCACTGCATGATCCCAACGTTGTTCTTGTGAACATTTTGACTGAGGACTCTGTGATACAACATGATAAAGCATTTCCCATGGGAGTCATCTACATGTGGGCATCAGTTGACCTCTGTTGACACAAGGCAGTCTTCCCCATGGATTTCCCCTGGAAGGTGGATGCTCCTGAATCCTCTCACCACTGATAAGGCTGGTGAATGACAGAAAGAAGGGTAAGGAGATAAGGACATCACAGTCCTGCTCAGTGGTTTGCTCTTTTGGTGAACTCAATCTATTCAAAACAAACATCTTAGCAAGTCAAATGCAAGGAGAGAGGAGCAGATTGTGGACTTACTGTATTGAGTTGAAGGATGGGAAGTTCCAGAGCGACCAACTCAACCAGAAGTCCTGCTGCAATCTGGTACTAAAAGGAGTAGCTTTTTTTTTTTTTTTTTAATGCTCATGTAGAGAGCGATGAGGTGGCTGATGCAGAATCTTGACTATGCTTTCCTGTTCTGTTTTGTTTTGCTTTGTTTTGTCTTGTTTTGATTTTAGTGGGGATGAAACATAGGAGATGATGTAGAAAAGTATCCTTGCAAGGAAGCCTGAGCTTCCCTGGGAGAGAATGGGAGCACACATGCCCAGTCTGGTTATCTAAATGAAACACAGATTAAGAGGTGTACAAGTGTTTTCCTAAGGCCATAAGAAAGCTAATTTCAGCTGTTGTAGTAACACCAAACATTTGCAGAGGAGAAACCAACAAGACACAAACTCTACAGCCTGCTGCCGGCATGAAGGATGCGTTGTAACAAAGTAAAACCTCCAACAGTTTCTCATCGCGTTTCCAATCTCTCTGGTTTGGCAGAAGGAAGATGCACCACAGGTGTCAGAGACCTCTCCCTGGGAAACAAAACCCTCAGACACGCCCTTCAATCCCCTACAGCAATCCAAACGTACATATTCATCTCAGCATACCCCGAGCAGGTATCCCATAGCACATACCTGGGATACCTACCTCTGCTGGCTAACATCACACTCCTATCAGTTCCGCATTAGTGGCAACATTGGGGCCACTCAATGGATCATTATCGGTGCTTGATCTCACAAGTGTCTTAAAGAAGGTGGTGTTCATACAGCCTGATTTTGTTAATGTCTCACAAGCCTTATTGCTCCACCTACACTCATTTTAATCCAGCACCTGAACACCATCAAGAAATGTACTGTTTTATTGCTCCATTAACAAAACCATCTGCCTTAGCTTTCATCTGAGGTCCTGTGACTCTTCTTTATACCAACTGACAAAAACCTTAACTAGAAGTTGAAGGTTTTTTTGCACTAAAACTCTCTCAGGAGCCTGATTGCCTTCATTTCAATGCTAAATGCTTTCATATAGGCAACAAATCAATGGATAAATTCCAAAGACAGGGTAAACCCACATTAGAAATGATCAGGCTTCCTCAACAAGAAGCATGATTAATCACCAGAACCAACCAGCCAATGAGAGACCAAGATGCTATGGGTTTATCTCCAGATCTAGACTGGTTCCCTTCTGGAAAAAGTGTTTGATTTCACCTCCATTGTAGGAGTAAGTGGTCAAAATACAATAGCCTGTGGTTTAAAAGAAGCCACATGGGAGGGGTGGCCATTTTTTCTGGTATGATCCTCCCAAATGCACACACAGCTCCATCTGCTTCACCAAGACCTGGAGATGAGCAAATGGGCACCTTGAAACAAGGCTGGGGAGAAAGTTCATGCAGCCTACTACTACTTTCCATATTCAAAGGATCCCTCCTTTAACATGCAGCATTCACAGCCAGGGTCAGAGAGCCAAAGCATGGCTAGCTCCAGCCCAGAGTCAGCAAAGAACTGCGAGCCTCTCTGACAAATAAATCTTCAGCACATGCCTAGAATGGTCATCAACCTGAAAGATGGAACAGTATCTTCCTTGGAGGCCTCAACTTGAGGGACTTCTTCCTTCTTAAAATTCTAGCCCCCAGCCAGCGGCTAAGCCCCCAGACCACGGTGCCCCATTAGATCAGAGCTGCTCATGTGCCTTACAGCAGCTATGCCAGGATTTTCTTCTCTCCAACAACCCTCTGCTGAAGTCAGAGCAACCAAAGGAAAATAAATATTAAGGACACAAGAGTTAGACTGGTTGGCTTTGCATCACATTTGCAGGTGGTAGTGAGAGATGGCTTCCTAAAGGGAGCAGTCAAGCCATGACATGAGGACACATCTCTCACTCTTGGGAGAAATGGAGAAGTATTTTTCTTGACTCCCTGGTGGAACACCCTTAACACAATGGGATGGGTGGAAGCTGGGAGGAAAAGGAGGATGGAGCACAGAAGGTGCTTCTCTGTCCTGCTTGATGACAGAGGGCATACCCAGACCTAGATGGGTATATATATCTTCAAGCATCCCTCAGTAAAGCTGAGTAAAGGCAGACTTCATCTTATCCCTCTGGTCATGGCCACATCTCTCCCCATCTGCCCCCTTTCTCACCACCACTTCTCCCTGCTCCACAGCAGCACAGTACCCTGGACGTGAGGACTTTTGTCCAGAGGTGACAGCAGTGAGCACTGCCCATTTCTCTCCAGCAACTCATGCAAACTTGTCCTTTGCTTTCCATGCCTGCATCTCAGGGTTGGAGGCCACACAGACTGATGAAGCTGCATGCGTTGCCCTTGAGGCTGTGATGGAAATGATTGCTGTATCTTGGAAACAGAAGCAAGCCCTTGGTTTCCAAAAGGATGGACTTAGACATTTTTACTGAAGTGAGTTCAAGCTCTTCTTGTGTTTGGGTGCTCCATGGTGTGAAGCAGTGGTAGAGCCTGAAAGCCACGGTCGGGGATGTTATCTGTTCCTCAGACAGAAAACATTCAAGTGCAAGGCCAATGCTCACCTGGAGTGGGTGTTGTATGTCCTTAGGGATCCAAAATGATGGCACTGACTTCTCCAAGAAGGACAGAATGCTCCCAATCTCCCTTCAGCCCCCTGTTTGCTGGGCTGTTAATTTCCTGATGCATAAGCTCACAGCAAGGGGCATTGCTGTGAAACACATGCAGGCATTGACACAAAACACAACTCTCTTCCATGGACTATCTATTCCAGGGAAGCATGTGGGAGGGCAACCAAAGCCATGTCAGGTCTCCCAGACCTGGCTTGGCTGCTGGGAAGAGGAACCTGGAAGTGTGTGTGCTGGGGGATGTGGGTGCATCTGCTGGTGGCAGGGAGCAGAGCTGCTCCACGTGCCTGGATCTGCAGTCCCACAAACTTAATCAGCACCAAATGTGCATGTGCATAAAGTGAACAGAGGGAAAGCCTTTGTGAGGCAATGGTGACCGCTGCTGTGGAAACAGAGAACCTTTTTCCCCTTAAAGTTTACTACTTTTACAACTTGGCTGGCCTGGAAGCCTTTATTGCTCCCAACAAAGCCGGGGCTTTGAGCTAAAGTAACGAATGAGAAGCATCAGAAAACCTGTGCCTCTATTTGTAAGATTGTGTGCCCCTTTGTGTACGCATTCCTCAGGGTGTGGGTGCCCGTGTGTGTGAGCACGCCGAGGGGTGTGAGCGTGGGTTGGGGAGGAGCAGCGCACACCTCGCCCTCCCCTCCCCGGCTATGGGGAGCCAGGCAGGGGGCTGCTGCCGGCGGCTGAGGGCTCCCCTCCTGCTGCTGGGAGGCTCGGGGGAGGGAGGAATGGGCACTTCTGCAGACAGAGGCCTCTCTCAGAAATGCCGGCAGCCACTTTACGGGAAAAGGTTTGCAGAGGAGCTCAGCATCCTGCTGCAGAGCTGGAAGGAAGCAGGCGGCTTTTGCAGGGAGCCTGTTGCCCCAAACCGCCCCCCCGAGCTATTTGGTGGTTCTGCCCTGCTGGCATCCCCCACACCGTGCCACACACCCGTGCAACACAGCTGAGAGCTCTTCAGAGAGTCCAGATGAAGCTGTTTGGCATTGGTATCCACACACAAAGGTGGATCCAAGTGGGTGCAGAGTGGCTCAGTGGAGCAGGGACAATGCTTGAGCTGCCCCTGGGCAAACCCCCAGCTGAAACCCTGCTTTTGGGCTATGGTGTGTCCCAGGTGGGACTGAGATGTCCCAACAACTGGGCGGTGTGAAAGGAGCTGAAGCTGCCTGGAAAGGACATTGTCTTTGCTGTCACAGGGAACAAAGCGCCCTCGGGATCAGAAGACCTGAGCAGCAGCGTTGTCACTGTTCTTCACTTGTCACTGTCACAGCCCTCTGCTGGCAAGACAGACAGGTGCCCGGTGACTCTTGGTTGAAGGGTCACTCCTGCAGCTAGAGACCTCAGCCCTGCCACGCATCCTGTGTGGTCAGCAAGAAACCAAAAACTGGGAAGCAGCCTGTGAACCTTTGCTGCCTGATGGGCATCGCCTGACTCCCATCCACAGGCTGCTTTTTGTTGGGCTGACACCAACCTGCTCATGCCCAGGGCAGGCAGAGGTGCTCGGCTGCATTTTGCCTGCTAGCCCAGGCTAGCAAGAGAAGAGTAAACCCTGTCCTTCTGGGCTGTGTGCAGCCCTCCGATGGTCCGCAGCATCTGGGAGCCGTGGCAGGCACGCCTGCAGCACTGCGCGGCGTTTCTGCAGGCAAGGAGGCCTTTGAGAGGCCAGGATAATGGCTAATAGTGCTGTTTTCCCCTGCTCTGCTTTTCTTCAAGTGAATTACCAGGGTCTTGCTGGGAATTATCCTGCCATTACCCAGTGCTCTGGGGAGATGCCAGTGATTTACTTAACAGCAAACAACACAAAGAGCCGGACATGGCAGGAGCTACACAACTGAACAAGTGGGGGAACGTGCAAGTAAAGGAAAAATGCTTCAGCAGCAGCCAGGGTGCAGGGATCCAGCCAGGGCTGCCAGCCAGAGATGGGCATGAGGTTGTCCCCAGGAGCTCCCCTCCATTTGCAAGCTGGAATAAGGAGTACCAGAGATGGGAGGATTTGTTCCGTAGGGTAGCTGGGTGCATGGAAGTGTCAAAGATCGACAGCCCCAGGGTGTTGTGCCCAGCTGGCCAGGGGAGAGCTCAGGGGCCAGGCACTGGAGGAAAATCCAGTCCTCCCTGCACTTGGAGAGCCGTGGGACTCAGTGATGGTTGAGTGGCCGTGAGCAGGTCAGTCGCAGAGGCAGAGCTGCTCTGTGCTCTCACACCCAAACCCACCAGGTACCTGCACAGGGAGTCAATCAGGGACAAAGACTCCTGCATCCTCCCGACGGGCTCTCATGCTCGCAGTGTCCCCCTGCTCCTTACACAGGCTGCCCCTGCACAGCCACCACATACCCCTCCTCAGCGCTGAGCACCCCAAATCACTCCAGCACCCACACGGATCCCCCTCGTCCTCCTGCCCCGTGCTTGTTCCTGCACAGCTCTGCGCCCTCCTCCCGACACTTCACAGGCGCCGGACGAAGGAGGGGCTCCGTCGAGTGCTCGAAATTTGTTCCTACTCTGCACCGGGAGCAACCACATTACTCACGAGTCCCTTTTTAGCGCGGGTGTTTCCCCCCCCTTCCATCTCCAGTCCATTAGCTACTATGGAAACAACATGTTACTGCCCGGAGGTGGAGTTCAGCCACAGCCAAAACAGACGCCGATAAATTCCAGCACCCAAATTCACATCCTGGGGCAAAGACCGAGCAGCTCAACCGGGGAAGAGGAGCGGAGTCCTGGCTGTGCCTAGGGGAGGAGACCTCAGCCCGGGTTCGCTGGCTGCGGGATGCATGGGGTGCGGGAAGCACCGCTGGGGACTCCCTTGTCCCTGGGGGGGTGGTAACGGCATGGCTGGGGGAGGCCGAGGTGATTTTACTCTTCCGAAGCCCGACCGAGGGCGTGTAACTGGCGTGGAGATAAACAGCAGACCTCGGCTGCTTCGTTTCTGCTTTGTCTTGTTGGCCACTGGCTGGCCTGGGGCTGATGTGCCCGGGGCAGCTGCTGAGGGGAGGGGGCAGCTCAGGGCACAGCTGGAGGGACCCTGATGTCCCCAGCATGGGCGCAGCTTGTTTGACCTAGGGCTTAGCACCCCTTGAATTCATCTGCACAGGCTGACCTCCAAGTGCTCAGAACCATCCTGCTGCCCTGGGAACCAAGGGACCTGCAGTTTGAGGATGGCTGCACCCTGCCATATCTCCTAGGTACTCCAGGGAGGAGGAAGGTGGGCAGGGACAATGGCACATCCTGCCTGGAGGTTTTCACACCAGGAGCAAATCTTGGCCCCGGTCTCCCTGGGCAAATGGAAAATGCTGGAGATAGAAAGCAAAGCCCTTGGAAGGAGGAACTTTCCTTGGTGGCAGCCAGCAATCCGTGACAGGACTGTCCCACTGAGCACTGGGGCTGCCCAGCTGCCTGCTGCTGTCTCCGGGCACCCTTCCAGCCTGGACTGCCCAGGAAGTGCCATGTCCCACCTTGGTGCCTTTGTCACCCTGTAGTGCCAGCATCTGAGGAGAGAAGCATCACATAGGGTAGGGAAGAACTACCCCAGTGCCTCTGATAGCTCACCCAGAGACAGAGACCTGGGCCAGCCCTGGTCTCTAGCTCAGACCCCCCATCGCTTCCCCAGCTTTTCCGGAAGATGAAGCAGGAAAACCTGTGAGTCCCTGGGGCAGCCTGGGAGTGATCCACCAGCTTCCGAGTTAGATCAGTGACCTGCGTAAGTGCCTGCCTGGATCCAGGCCAGAGGGAGCAAACTCTGGCCATGAGGCTCCCTTGGAGGAGGGAGAGACCAGGAGCGAGCAGGGATGCCTTTCCAAAGCAGGCAGAGAAACTGCCTGTCAGCAAGGCTTCTCCACAAAGAAGCAAGCACAGTCTCTGAGGAAAAATGGAAAAAAAAAAAACAACATTGGGAGGAGGAAAAAAATAATCCAGGTTTCTAGAGCAGGGATTTTCAATCTGTTCTGCTTTGCTGATCTCCAAAAATATCCCACCAGAGATGCAAGTCCCTTTGTAGAAAGCCGACATCACCTGGCAAGACACTTGCTGGCCTCAGTTACCCTTTCTTAAAGCAGTCCATGGGGCAATAGGGATCCACAAGCCACCAAAGCTACACCTATTGAGAGCACTGGAAATAAATAACAAACCAGGCTGGTTTGCCCACATGGCAGCCTCCTGGGGTGTATTACAGCCCCCCCAAGCCCCTAGGCCTGCGGTGGCACGACCTTTGCAAGAGCAATACTTGCCCTGCAAGGGGTGTGAGAGCACCTGGTGAAGCTGAGAGGAGCTGAGGTGCAAGCCCAGGGATAAGCAGTCCTGAGGAAACAACAGTTTCAAAACCATGCTTCAGCCACGGTGCTGGGAGTGATTAAAAAAAGGCCTGAGTCTGCAGTGGCCAGACTGTCCCAGGGGGTGCTAGAGTGCATCTTCCCACTGCTTAGCCACATTTGCAAGATCTAGGATCTTCCTGTCACTTCCCCATCAAATTTGTTTAAAATTATTCCTGTGGGTTTGTAATAATTAGAAGAGAATGGGCAGCAAAAATCATAGAATCATAGAATCATAGAATTAGCCGGGTTGGAAGGGACCTCAGAGATCATCTAGTCCAACCCTTGACCCACCGGAGCAGTTGCTAGACCATGGCACTGAGTGCCACATCCAGTCTTTTTTTAAATGTCTCCAGGGACGGAGAATCCACCACCTCACCGGGCAGTCCATTCCATAGCCTAATCACCCTCTCCGTGAAGAAATTCTTTCTAACATCTAACCTAAACCTCCCCTGGCACAACTTAAGACTGTGTCCTCTTGTCTTGGAAGGAAGACTCTCTTGGTTTGGAAGCCAGTGTGGAAAGTAGCCAGAAAAAATGCTGGGAGGTGTGGCAAGGTGCAAAGGAGACAAGAAGGAAGACTGGTCCTCCTAAAAAAGGAGGTTAATATAATGGAGGTTTCTCATCTCTGAAACCCCGTGTATCACACACATCTCCACTGAAGCAGGATGCTGAGTTCCTCTGGCCTAGGGGTTACTCTAGGTTACTCTACCTAGGGAACAGTCCTGAGGTACAGATTAGTCCTGATGTCCCTAGTTACATCCTTGTCCCTTGGTCTGAGAAGTGGCACCCAAGAAAATCCTCTCCAGGCAGAACCTTCCCTGTGGTCCCATCCTGGTGTTAGAGTTATGAACACAGCCCCCTTTCA
>JAAWXA010000032.1:3141723-3218819 GCA_038090715.1 Florisuga fusca
GCGGGGCAGAACGGACGCGGCTCCTCGCCGAGAAGGTGGACAGCGATGTCCCGGCCCTCTCCACCGGGATCCCGCTCTCTGCCGCGGGATGGCCCTGCAGGGCTCTGTGGCTTCACGGGCTGCGTGCCCTGGGAGTAGAGGAGGGAAGATAGAGCTTCCCGGGCAGTCGGTGTATGACTAAACACCATCGCTATTTGATGGACAAACAGCTTCACCACACCTATAATTAGAGGTTGTCAAAGCTCTAGAGCTGCTTGGAGGCTGCTGTTTACCTTGAAAAGGGAGGCACTGGTCCTGGCTGCAGCTCTGCTGCAGGCACAAGGTGTGTGACCTGGTGTCCTGACGGCCCCTACACTTCAGAGCGTCTTCAGTGGTGTGGGAAAGGTCAAGGCTGGAGATTTGTCCGGCTATAAAATCCCCAAGAGCCAGTGTTGCTTACAGTTTGTGAAGGGCTCTTTCAGAAGGGAACCACGGGGCACAGTGAGATGTGGAAACTCTGACTGCTTGATTTGCTCTGTGTTTAACTTAGGAAATGCTTTGTCGCCCTCATGCCTGTGTGCCTGATGCGAGGCAGCGGCTGCAGCACGCAGCAGCACGGTGATGTGCAGGAGGTTAAATGGTTGTGATCAGCCTCCAGGGAACCAGGAGGTGCCCTGGAATTCATAGGGGAGCAGTGAAGGGAGGGGAGGGGGCGTGTTGTTTTGTTTCACACCAGACTTCTGGGATGCTGCTTTGGTTCAGTGAGGTTTGATCCACAGGTGTAGTCACCCTAAACCTGTTGAAGAGTCTTTCTTCAACCAGCGCCCCGTGGTGCCTCCTGTTAACAGCATCTGAGTGTCTTAAATAACCCATCTTAAACCCCTGCCCAATCTCACCAAGCAGCCTGCAGAAACCCCCCCAAAACAGCCAGTTTCACCCTCGCAGGGCCAGGACTGTGCTTCTACTCGGCAGCGTTCCCATGAGGAAGCGACAGTGGCTCAGTGAAAGTGCCCGCTGGCTGCGCGGAGGCCGCAAAGGGCAGGCGGGGGGGGCAGAGCAGAGCAGAGCTGCTCGCTGCTGCAGCGAAGCCGGGAGCTGCCAGCAACTTTGAAACACCTCGTGGTCGCTGCTGAAGCCGGCTGTGCGGCTGCTGGCCCTGGGGAAGGGCCTCTCTGCTTTCCTTGGCTGGGGTAACGCTTCTTGTGCTGAAGGATCTCGCTCCAGCTGATGGAGGAACAGAAGGGGAGGAGGATGCAAGCAGAGATGCCAGTGTTAAATCCAAGTGTTCTTTATGTGGGAACATAAAGTTGGATCCTCTCAGCCTGTTTGCCGAGCGACTTGGCATGACATTTTGACAGTGATCAATAGCAAAAACACACAAGCTCCCGCTCTCCTCGTTCCTCTCGCGTTGGAGATTTGAACTGAACTAGCCAGGCACAGCTCTTGGAATGGTGTAAAAATAGACTTCTTCCCCCACCCCATCCTGTTACACTTAAAGCTGCGAGCTGGATCCTGGAGCCTCTTCTGCTGTGAGAAAGACCAGGCGCATAATATTTGCCGTATGATTTTCCCCAGGCGTGGCAGAGACCTCAGTCTCTGCTAATGAGTCCCTGGGATTTGTTCCTGCTGTTAAGGTGCTGAGCAGCCCTGGGGCGGCAGAGACCGTGGGTTGGACAGGGCTGTCCTTCTCAGTGTCGTTGCAGGAGCTTGCGTGGACTGTGCTAAGATGGGCAATCAGCCAGCTCTGCTGCTGCTGAGCATATGCAGGCGGCCAGCTCTGTGTGTTAGGGAGCTCAGAGGTGAAACAGAGCAGTCTCTTTTATAGATAGCTGCTCTCTGGCAAGGCTGACTTGGATTGAGATTCACCCCCACACTCTCCTGTTCCCAAGGAGGAGCGAGAATGTGGTGACCAAATTGCAGAGCAAAAGGAGAAACCAGCTCCCTCTTTCTCTCAGTGTTTTTTCACACTTGATCTGCAGCTTCTGTGACATAGACACCTGGAATTTGGGGTGACTTACTTGATTTTCTGCTCCTTCCAGGATCTAAAAGAAAAGAAGGAAGTTGTTGAAGAAACAGAAAATGGCAGAGATGCACCAGCCAACGGCAACGCTGTGAGTACAGCTACACTGCAGTGAGAGGCAGCTCTGATGCAATCACCTTTATTTTCCTCTCCCCCTTTTGCTGTGAGATTATCCCCAGGCCTGCCTGACAAGGGACCCCTCCAAATGACAGCAGTGTGCTGTGCAGAGCCTTTTACAGCCTTTGGGGCTTCAGGTTCAACAGTTGCTCCTGAGCCTGTGGGTAGTTCATGTGTGTGTAGAAGGGAAGGGATAGGCTTGGATCTCTGCCCTGAAAGATGTGGGAGGTCATGCCCCGTGCTACCTCCTTCGTAGGCACTAGAAAAGGGGAAAATAATACAAAAACCAAGCCCTAGATTTACATTGTAACAAATGAGTAGGAGGGAATGCATCCTATACAAGTAAACCTGTAGGTTTTCTATTTTTACCATGGTGGGGAAAATTCACTGTGTTGCCTTTGAGTGTGTTACACAAGCCTTTGTAGTCTTTGGCCTCAAAGTTGGAGCCCCAAGTTAGTCTAAACTTGGTCCTTGGTTCCTGGGCTGCCTGTTCATGTAGAGGCAGGCAGGAAGCAGGATGTGTGCCTGGGGCTTCTGTGGGCTGGTAAAGAAGGGGACAGGCAGGAAAGAAGGAGACATGCACTTCTGAACATCTCTTCCTCCTTCTGCCTTTCCTACTGCATTTTTTTAAGTGATGTTTTGTCTTGCCAAGGAGAACGAGGAGAACGGGGAGCAGGAGGCTGATAACGAAGTAGATGAAGAAGAAGAGGAAGGTGGCGAGGAAGAGGATGAGGAGGAAGAGGGTGATGGTAACTTTCTTTGTTTCCCCCCACCCCTCCCCAGTCATCCCACAGACGCTCCTCCTGGGGCAGCAGACTCCTAGGAATCGGAGGGGAGCCAGAAGCAGCATCTCCCCCTTGTGGCTGTGGCCAGGTGGCTCTCACCAGCCAGGCTCAGTTCTTCCTTACTTGCCCAGGCCACTGGCACTGGGAGTGAAGTCAGCCTTGAATCCCTTCCAGCAGGTTGACAGCAGATTTCTCCCTCCCTCCCTCCCTCCTTCCTCCCTCCTTCCTCTGGCCAGACAGCACTGTACTGCGGCGCTGAATAAGCGCATTACCCTTCCGTGCAAGTAGTAAAACCTGCCCTTGACTCCAGCATGGCAATGGCTGCCACAAGTGCTGGCTGGTGGGATGGGGACAGCCCTGGGATAGCCATGCATTGGCAAAGGGATCAGTCACCATCATTGCTTGTGGAGAAACATGCTCAGAGGCTGATGCTGTCCCCTCTCCCAGTTGTTTCCTGGGCAGGATGCAGTAGCAGGCAGCTCTTCCTTTCTCCTTTTAACAGGAGTAGACAGGCTTGATTTGAACCTTCCCTGTCTGCAGTGTCCCATGTCCCCCTTGCCTCCCCTGCTTCCTGACCCGACCCAGCCTGGAAGTGGGTTTTGGCAGCAGCAACCCGAAATCCAGCAGTGACTTGACAAATCACTTCTCGCCCTCTCTGCTATTATTTTTTTCCCCAAGATCTGCTTGGATGAATAATACCATTTATCACTTGTTAAGGCTGGGAGAATATCATTCTTGTTATGCTGAAATGAACTCTGTACCTTTGATTAGCTGTTAGTAGGTTAATCCCCTGTGAATTTTCAGTTTACGTGCTGACCTACTAACCTGTTGGTGATTTTTGGGAGATGGGGACAGGGCTGGAAATGTAATGACTGTTAGGCCAGTGCCTGTTCAGTGTGTCAGGGAAAGATGCCTCTAGTGGGGTAGTTCTCAGCATCCTGCTGTGCCCTTTGGGTAGGAACTAGCTCAAGTTGGGAATTGTCCTTTTTCTACTTGGGATTTAATTCCTTGGGCACTGAGCACAATGCTGCCATGTGCTGTCAAAAGCTCAGCTGCCTCCAGCCCTGCTTTGGGATGAATGAGAGGGGAATGCTCGCCTCTCCCCTTCCCCCTGGGCAGGAGGAGATGCGGGTGCTGGTGTGTGTGTAGTGGAAGTGTTGCTTGGATACTGCTGTGACAAGCCAGGGGAGCTTCAGTCCCGCAGTGCCAGCCCTGATCCCCCAGCTCACCCAGCACAGGCACAATTTGGGACTTGGAGCTTGGAGGTGTGAATGCCTTGCTGGCCCTTGGGTGATCCCTGCCTAAAAGCAGCACCTGAGCAGCTGAATGCTGCAGGAGAGATTTAAAGGCAGTGTGTGCAGCTTGCATCAGCTTTTTTACCCAATGCTTACAGCTAAAGTTCCTCCTAGAGTTTGACAGCAAAGGGGAGTGTGAGGGTATATTTTTCTCACCCTTCCTTCCATCCCATCTCATTATTTGCTTTGCTTAAAGCAGCTCAAAGAACTAAAAATGCTCCAAATCAGCTTGGCACTGTCACCTGACCTGCCGGCCTGGTGTGTGTGGTGGCTGCCAGGGTGTTGATCCATCACTAGGAGCTAATCTTGGCCCTTCCTGCTGCATGGGCCACGCCATTGCTGGGCACATGCTGGGTGGAGGAGAGGGGAAGGAGGATGGGCTGACCTTAATCCCCCCGGCTGTCTATATGTGTGGCTCGTGGCAGTAGTTTAAAGCCAGCTTACTGGCCTTAACCCTCAGAGTTTTATTGGGGTCTCTTGTTACACAAGAGACTTGTCTCGGCAGCTGAGTGCTTGTTCCTCTTACGGGGTCTTACCCAGACTCCCCAAAACTGGCCGAAGGCATTGGACTTGGTCGTTCTGATCCACTGGCCTATTTGAGCTCAAAGTGGGTCAAAGCCCAGAGCTCTGCTCATCCTTCTCTGACTGTAAGATAAGTTGGTAACATTTGTTTTGCTGTTCTGATAATTAGAAAGTGTTCTGACTCAGAACTAATGCGTTCTGGCTCTCTTAACTCATTAAAGATGGACTAATAGCTGTGAAGGGAAGCAGAAATAATCTGGAGTGCTTAGGCTGAGCAGCCACTAGAAAGTTTTTCCTCTCCCTTTCCACCCCCCCCTTTTGATGTGATTTTGACTTGTGGCAGGTGCTGGTTTTGTCATCCTGTTGCCTGCTCTACAGGCTTGTTGCTGCCAGTTCTTATTTCCTGTTAGGGTGGGTCAGGTCAGCTGGAGAATGCCCCAAAAGCCCCTGTGTCTTCAGGCACCTGCTAACTGAGTAGGGGCCATGCCATCTGTGGAGACAGGACACTGGACATTGCAATGTGAGGCTGAGACAGGAGTAAAACCCAAGGGAGGGGAGGTACATGGTGGTGTAACTCTCAGAGGGGGTCTCATGTTCCTCCCTTTCTCCATGCAGGTGAGGAAGAGGACGGTGATGAAGATGACGAAGCTGAGGGAGCCACAGGCAAACGAGCAGCTGAGGACGATGAGGTAGGAAGAGCAGCCAGGCCCTGGGAGCCACCTGTATCTCCACAGAGGGTTTGGGGGGGCAGCATCAGTGGGGCTGGAGAGGCCAGGTTGGGCTCAGGGGGTGGAACATCCTCCCTGTGCCTCTCACGGGACCCGGCACAGTTCTGTTTATATGCTGGCCTGGTTAGCAGGGCTGCACAGAGCCACTGGCCCTGGGGTGGGGAGCCTGCAGTGCTAGGTCAGGGTGCTCAGGGCTCCTCTGCTAGAGGATTTTGCACTGAGGGGAAACACTCATGTTCTGTCCTTGTCCCTGAAGTGCGAGAGGGACCCAAGCCTTTCTTTTGCCTTGGTGTGGCTCTCGCCATGCCCCCACTCCTCATCCCCTCTCCTGATGGCTTTGCTTTCTCCTCAGGACGACGATGTCGATCCCAAGAAGCAGAAAACCGATGAAGATGACTAGGCAGCAAATTATTATTATTTTTTTTTTAAATAAGGAGGAAAACAAACCAACAAAAAAGGCCAGCGCGTCCTCTTCACCCTTGGGACACCCCTCCTTTCCCTCCCATTGCAGGCCCCTNNNNCCCGGCCCCCCCGGCGCGGCGCTGCCACTCAACCAACATACGATACGATTTGCCCGTAAGCGGGGAGAGAAACTGCCCCCTCCCTTCCCACACAGGCCCCCTCCCTACCCTCCCCAGCCCCGAGCACCAAAACTTCAAGGCCCTGCTTTCTTTCTTAAAAGTACTTTAAAGGAGAATTTGTTTGTATTTTTTATTTACATTTTATATTTTTGTACATATTGTTAGGAGGTCCGCCATTTTTAAGTGATCTCGGATTGACCAAAAGGGGGGCTTTGAAGTGTATATCTCTCTTGTTACCTATCTCTGACTTTACTTGTGGTGTGACCAGGCCCAAACCATTATCTCAAAGGAGAATAAAACAAAACCTTGTAAAAAAAAATTTAAAAAAAAAAGACAAATGCAAAAAAAAAAAATTTACAATCTTATTCTGAGCATTCCAGTAACTTTTTTTGTGTATGTACTTTAGCTGTACCATAGATTGTGGTTTGTATGAGGTGGCAAGGCCAAAGATAAAAAAGGTTTTCTTTTTTTTTTTTTTTTTCTGTCTATGAAGTTGCTGTTTATTTTTATTTTTTTCTTTTTTTTTTGGCCTGTTTGATGTATGTGTGAAACAATGTTGTCCAACAATAAACCGGAATTTTATTTTGCTGAGTTGTCCTAACAAGGCTGCCTCCCAACTGCTGCTTTTTGGTTTTGTTTTCATTTGTTTCAGTTTTGTATTTATTTTTCCCTTCTGTTCTTTCTTTGCTTTGGACTTGGGGCTGGGAAGAGACTGTGGTAGAAGGGTGCAAGGTGTTAATGGTGGGGAGGGGTCTGGGGTTTGTCATCCCAGCTGGTGTCTGCAGCACATGGCTTTGCCACCCCCCTGCTGATGTCAGCCTCTTCCAGCTGTACTTGCTGGAGAGCTGCAGCTGTGCCCCAAGCATGGCCTCTGCATGGTCCTGCATGCCCTGTCTGCTGCTGGGGAGTGGTAGGGACAGGAAAAGTGGGAAGCCTTCAGTGATCCAGACTAAAAGCTGGTGTGAGGGCATGGGGTGCTTGGAATTCTTACTGTCCCATTCCTCTAGAAGCATGGGAGACTATTTGACTGGTGCAACAGGGGTGAGTAACATGCTAGAAATCTGTGGTATCTGGGTGGGTGACCTGAGGGTGCTGAGCTCATGCAAAGACCTGTTCCTTCAGCTGTGTTAGGCAGGATGGGTCTTGGAGTGGGGTAGTTGAGTACTGGAGGACCTGGTGGTCAGTAGAGGTTGAATGCAGCCAGAATTAGTCATTCAGGGATGTTCCAGCCACCCAGCAACTTCGGGGGAGTCAAGTTAGCAGAGGTGTGGTGGGACCCTGCAAGGCAGGGGTTTATTCCAACTGAGCCAAAACCTCTGTAACAGCCCAGACTTCTGTTGCTTTGCTCCTAACCATTCTCTCACTTAATTTTTTCCTCCCTCTCTAGGGTGTTGGAGCTCAGCATGGCTCAGCCAGGTGTGTGAAGATCATTTGCAGAAACCTGCCTTGCATCTGTGCCTCCTAAACCCTCACCCCAGCTTTGGCAAGTCCCCTTTTCCCCAGCGATCTGGGCCATGCCGGAGCCTTGCCAGATGGTCTCGTTTCTTCTCTCATTGCAAGCCTGGCAGTTAGTGTTGAGATGATGGGGGGTGATGTTTATTTCTTTTAAAAATGAGGAACCATAGTACAATCAGTGCACTGGCTGCAATGGTTACAGCTGCTACCCAGGAACAGCCAGGTCACTTACTATGTACACCGGTGGCAAGTAAGCTTGAAATCTGGCTCCTTAACTAATCGTGGTGCTAGCTGATAGCTTATCAGATTTCCTGCCTCGATAGACAGGCTGTCTCCAGCCCTTCTCACCTGCTTGGGTGCTGGGATGCTCCTGGCAGGACTGGAGGCCACTGGTAGATTTGATCAGTGGCTGCTCTGATGTCCCAGATGGGATGTGACAACTGAGCAGTGGAAAAGCATGCTGCTGGATGTCACCCAGTGTCACTGTTGTACTGCTGGTTGGTGCTCTGGTGCCATTCCCTTGTTCCCTCCACCCTGGCAGCCCTGCATGTGGCTTGTGCACCACGACGGTCTCCAGCGATGTGTGATTCGAGCTGGTGCTTGCAGGTTTGTGAGGTAAATAGTTCAAACAGGTTTCTGCAAACTGAGGAGCTGGTGAGGGCAGACTGTGTCACCCAGAGATGGGGACCTGCACGCACAGCTGGTGCGAGGACCCCAGGGCCTGACTTTGTACTGATGGGGTAGATTTTGGGGTAGCAGTCACTTTGCTGTCCCCCATTGTGGAGCAGGACCTGTCCTATGGCTTACAGGCCCCCAGAAATCGGGGGGTCAAGGGTATTGAGGTCCTCCTTGAGCTGGGATGGGAGTGTTGGGAAAACCTGTAGGCTGCTCCCAGGGGGGCTGATGGGCAACGGGTAGAGCATGCAGCCACCAGGGGTGAGGAGAGGGCAGGCTTGGGGATCCCCCAGACCCACAGGTCCTGGTCCTCACCAGGCTGCCACAAGCCCCAGTCCCTCACCAGCTCCAGGGTGTTCCTGCTCCCCGCAGTACTGAGCTGCAGTCACAGTTGGGGTCTCGAGGGGTCTGTCGGCCCCCACCACCCTGTGGATGTGCTCCCTTGTCCTCAGTGCAGAGAGGGCCCTGGGCACGGGGTGGGACAGGGACAGGCTGGTTCTGGCACTGGGGACTGAGACCCCTCACAGTTCAGTCCATAGACCACGGTGGAGACCCCCTCACAAGCCCCCCTGCCCCAGCCAATCCCCATGCACCAGCACAGCCCACCAGCCAATCCCACGCTGCCACCTAGCCCTCCTGTCCCTCCCTGCCTCCCTCCCGCCCTCCTGCTGTCTCCACCAACCACAATCGAGCAACATCCAGGCCCAGCCAATCCTGACCTGCCACCTGGTGCTTCCCCCCCCAGCCAACCACGTGCTGCCACCTGTCCCTGCTGCTGTCTGGCAGCAGCTCACCAATCAGGGTGAGGGAGACTGCTCTGAGCCAATCCAGAGCTGCCACCTGTCAGCCAGCCCAGCCATGCAGGGCAGCCACACCCCAGCAAGGGGTATAAAGCCTCTCAGTGCCCTGCTGGGCTGGGGTTGTTTTGAGGTAGAGGAATTATTATTCCTTGAAAGTGACTTCTGTCCTGGAGGGCTTGAAGGTGGCTCTTTGTTTCCTTTTGGTGCCCTTGGGGTCTTCTGGGTGAATGCAAAATGCTCAGATGGGTTGTGTCCTGGGGTGGTCCCCAGGAGCAGCTGGTCTTCCACAGCAGGAGAGCATTTGTAGGAGTTGTGCCAGCTGAAGGCATCTCTGAGGATGTCTTAGAAATGGTCTCTCTGGTGAGACAGCATTGTGCCAGTGGCTGCCTGGTGCACAGAAGATGATCTCCACCACCTCTTGGTGACCCCATGGAGGGTTGATGCTGTGGGACTGGAGGTGAAGAGCATGTGTCCTTTGGCTGCAAGCTGTGGAGCAGAAACACTGCTTGTGCTGCCTTTGCCTGCAGATGTGACCCGTGTGGCATGGGCAAGTTGATTCCTGGTTGGATTGCTGATTGTTCCAGTCGTGGAGGCCATAAAGGTGAAGGTCTGAAGCTGTTCCAGGGTGCACTAGCTGGCTGCTGGATGCTGAAAATATCCCAGGTAGCTCCCAAATGTGGTTACTGGGAGAGCTGCAGAGGGACTTGTACAAGCCTGGAAGGACTTAGGCTGTGCCAGTGTGCACAAATGGCCCATTGGACCAAGGGCAGCCCTTCCTGAGGACTCTGCTCTGGCTGAGCTTCATCTGGCATAACCATGTGCTGCCTGCAGCTAAGGAACTGGGTGAACTGAGAGCAACTTCCATGTGGCTGGCCTGAAATCCAATGCGTTGGGGGAGCTACCAAAGGTCCCATCCAGAGGGGCTGACCCCCTGCCCTGCAGGCAGCTGGACTGGGTATGGACCAGCAGAGCTATCTCCAGTCCTGACCTGCCCATAGTAGGTTTGGACCTGTTTTGTCAGCTCAGTCCTGTCCTGCACCAGCTGTAGTTTTTAATCAGCCTCATTCAAAACTTTTCTTGTGTCTCGACCTTCATGAAATTTGGAGCACCTTGAGGACTTGGTGGAGAGCCTGCCTGTGGGCAACACAGGACTTGCTGTATCCAAACTAGACACAGACAGGGGCTGCTGGTGCAGTTTGTGTCTGAGCAAATAATTGGCATCTACTTAAGAGTCTGACAAGTTAAACTGCCTTCTAGGCAGAGCTCCTCAGGATCACAGGCACAGAAGGGCGTTGCTTTCAAAAATAAGATAGAAAGAGATGTTCCTCTGGCAGAGCAATTGCTATCCTGCTTGGAGTGTGAGGCATCATGCGGGAGCAGATCCCTTGGGAGTGGGGTGGGGAAGCCTGAGGTGCTTGGCTGCCCTTGGCCCATCCCATGTAGTGAAGATGTGCCCCCTAGGTGGTAGAGATGTTCTTGTGCTTGCCCAAAGATCCATCTGGTGCAGGTAGGAAAGCCCAGCCCACACTGAAGAGCAGATGTAGGAGATCTGGTTCCCATCTCGTCCCTGGCTGCCAGGTACCCCACAGCCTGTCCCCTTTGGTGAGCTGGGGCAGCTCTGGTTATGCACCAGGATTTGTCAGTTGCAGGGAGCTGGCAGTCTCCAGTCCAGCAGAGGTCCTCAAGAATCCATCTGGATTCTAATCTGCTGCCAGCTTTCTTTGGGGCCACCACCCTTCTTCCCTGCTTCAGGGTGGCAGCCTCGGAGAGAGAGCCAGGCTGGGCTGCTTATGGCTCTTCCACTGGGAATCCTCCACCATCCCCTGAGCTCATGGCTGCTCCCTCTCATCCAGCCAACCTGGTCCTCTCCATAGGGTGGGAGAACAGGAGGAAAGGTTCTGTGGAACCTTCAACTTTGTATGCCCCAAGGAGGCCATGGCTGCTGTTTATGTCTGGCTGGGAACCCTCAGAGAGAGTCGGGGGGGCTGGCTGGGGGTAGTGGGTCTTGAAGGTCCCCTCTGTAGTGACACACTAAGTGTGACCCAGTGAGCACCATGCTTTGGAGCAGATGAAGATCTGGAGAGGCTCTTGGATCCCTTTCCCAAGAATGCAGTGAGCATGGGACAACTTTCATGACTTGGGGCAGGGGGTGCAAGAGTTGATGTAACTTGTGCACCACACTGGAGACTTCGATGTTGCATGATCTGTGGGCAATGCTGAGGACAAACCTGGGGACACCCCACAAAGCAGGGTGCTCCCCAGTGAGGGTTGGGGGCTGCGTTTGGCTGTGGGTAGCCCCACCAGGCTGTCAGCCATGTCCTTGGGCTCTCGAGGCTTCACCTCCAGCTTGGCAAAGGTAGGACTGAGAGAGGGACGAAGGCAGCTGTGAGGTGACTGTGGGAGGTACCGGGTCTCCTCACGCAGTGGCCAGAGCAGCCAGCAGGCTCCGGGCTGGCACGGGGTCCGCACATCCAGCCCAGCACAAGGGCTGCTCCTTTCCTGTGGCAGAGCTGGAGACACGTCCTATCCTGGGTGGCTCACCCGCCTGCTTGCTGTGGGGCTGGACGAAGCGAACTGGTCCTTGGTGGCTCTCCCGGGGTTCCTGGCCAACGCTGTCACCCAAGCCAGTGTCCTCCTCCCCTCTCCACCGCCGGCGCGGTCCAGAGCGATCTCGCTGTATTGCAGCACCATCTAGTGCTGTGGGGTGGGAAGCCCAGCGCTTCCCCTGAGAGCTGTGGCAGCACCGCGGGGACAGGGCATGGCTGTCACCCTGCGAGGGAACCCAAACAGGCTGCAGGTGACAGGGGTGGCTGGGCAGCCAGAACTATCCCCCCCAGACACCTCTCAGTGCCAGGGAGTTTCCTGCAAGGATGCTGTGCAGACATTCACAGTTCTGCTCCCTCCTCCCATGGAAATCTGACCTCTGCAACTCTTCTTTGAGCACTTTTCCTTCTCTATCAGCCAGACGACCCTGGGTCCTTAAGTCCCTCGCCATCAAGGTCTTCACATTGCTCCCGTGGCTTCCTCTTGCATCCCTGGTGGTTTCTTGGTGTCCATTTTCCATAGGCAGCACGTGTGATATCTTCCCAAAACTTGCCTTGGTTGTCCTCTTGCATACCCAGGACAACACAAGCACTTTTCAGCCCAGCTTTCTGGACACTGGGAGAGCCCTCCACAGCACCATCCTGCCATTCACTCCTCCCCTTACTCCATCTCCATTCCCAGCTGGTCCACCCTCAGCTCATCATCTCTCCTGGGTGCCTGTCACGCTTACCACCCTGTCCTGGCCTGAGCTGCTGGGAGAGCATGCAGGATTTTGGCATGGATAGGGTGGTGCAGGCAGGATTTTGGCACAGAAATGTATCCTGTGGGAACCGGATCTTCCGCAAGACAAGTCATGGGGATGGCTGGCCCCTCCTCTCCTGTGGATGCTGGTCGGGAAAGCCTCCATGGATATGGTTGTCACACATGCAGTGGGGTAAGATGGGTGCTGAGCCCCAACAGTTCCCATGGCATTGAGGGCTGGTGGCCAAGGGTTCTCTGGGACAGGAAGAATTGGACACCTTGGACTCAGATGGGGTCCTCTGGGTCCTGCCTCTGTCTTTGGGGACAGACGGAGCCCGTGCTTAAGTCACCTGGCAGCCCCAAAGTCCCTGTGCCTGAGCAGCTCAACACCTGGCTTGGGTTCTGCCCACGTTATCCTGGGGACCCAGGAGCAGGATCTCTGCCCCCAGCGAAGGGAACAGAGGGACCCAAACTTTCCCATCCCTCCTGCCGCCACTCCCAGTGCTGCCGGGGGAGGATGGAGCCGGGTAAAATGGGACGAGGCGGAGCTGACCCTGCTGCTGCCACCCCCTGCCATGTGCTGCCCGCTGCCACACGCTGCCTGCACCGGCAGGAAGGTAAGAGTAGCGAAGCAAGCACCGAACCTAACGTGGCCCTGGGCTGTTTGTGCACCTTTTGTTCGCGGGTAACCTGCGTGAATCAGCCAATTAACCGCATTAGGACGGCTCTGCTCCCGGGCGTAAGCGTTATTGGGCAGGGCAGATCTGGGGCAGCGCCAGCAGGAGCTCCAGACGGCTTCACCGGGTGGCCAAGCAGCTGAGAGCCCCTGTGGTGGCCAGGGAAAGTGTCTGGGTGGCAGATGGGATAGGTAACACCCCCGTGGTGTGGTGGTGGGAGAACTTGATGTTCGCTGTGTGGTGGGGAGGATCTGTCCCTGTTCCCCATTCACCCTCATCACATCATGCTGGCAAGAGCCAAGTACACCCAGGGTCAGGGTCCTGCTTCACAGACACTCCACCTGTATCCCATCAATGGGTGTTTTTCATTGCTAGAAGCCACACTAGTCCAGGAAGCCTCTGTGGTCCTCAAAACCACACAGAGAGCTCCCGTAAAGCCCAAGGTGTGCTGCACATCACCCTTCTCCCGTGCTGCCTCACTGCATTTGCCCAGTGTCTGTGCAATGCCCCAGCTTGGAGGCATGCCAGAGGAAGCCATAGCTGAAGGCAGTAAGGATGAAGCTTGTTTTTTACAAGTTTGACCCCAAATCTCTCTGTGCCAGCTCCCCTGGCTGTGCATAGACCCAGCCCTTGCCTGCTTTTTCACCTCTCCTTCCTCCGCTTCTTGATGTGCCTCTGTCTGAGTGTCCGGGCTCTGCAGGGCTGCCCTGCCCTTGCTGCCAGGTTTCTTGCAGGCTACCAGGGCAGCTCACAGCCCTCCCGATGTGTGGGTCGAACCCCATGTGGCAGCTGTCCGTCTGGCAAGGAGCAGCCTCCTGAGCACGTTCCTTGCCCCGCGGCTCTTGAAGAACAAATGTCCTCTGCTGGAAGGTATTCACGCCCACCATGGGAGCTGCTGAGGCCAAAACACCCCAGCTGTGAACAATGAACTGGGAAAGCAGCCGCTGTCGGCTGGAATTCACCCGCAGCTGCTGCTGAATCCAGCCGGATCCCTCTCCTGAGCATCGCTTGTCCGGTCAGATGCCGACGGCTCCAGCAAGGGCTGGGAGGCAGCAGCTCCAGGTGAGCCAGGGGGTTTGCGAGCAGCTGGGATCTGGGGAGGGCCTTGGGTGGTGAGTGGCTCCTTGTCCAGCCTGGTTAGGTCCTACCTTCCCAAAAGCTGTCCCTCTTGCCACCATGGAGCCATACCCTCCAGAGCCCTGTGTGGGCCAGAGTGGGAGAAGTTTCCTTCCTTCAGAGAAGCCAAGGCTGTGAATTTTCAGGTGGGATTTTTTTTTTTTTAAAAACAAAATGGGGAATTCTCGTGTTGCTCCCTGCTCCCACTTCTGTCACCCACCTGCCTTTGCACAGAGGGTGGCATGGTGGTGGCAGTGGTGACACACTTTGGACCTCCTGCTCTGCTTTCACTGTTTCCACCTCCACTTTCCCCTTTGCTGGGGCCTTTGCTGCCCAAGAACTGATGACTCTGTGCAAGGGAGCTGATTGCTGGGCCCCTGGGGACAGGACATGATGAGGGCAGTGCCTTGGCAGTGTGTGTCTCCTGTCCCTTCTCCCAGGGCTCCCACATCCAGGCCTGTATCAGGAACAGCGTGGCCAGCAGGTCCAAGGAAGTGATTCTGCCCCTGTACTCAGCCCTGGTGAGGCCACACCTCGAGTCCTGTGTCCAGTTCTGGGCCCCTCAGTTCAGGAAGGAGATTGAGGTCCTGGAGCAGGTCCAAAGGAGGGCAACCAGGCTGGTGAAGGGACTCGAGCACAGATCCTATGAGGAGAGGCTGAGGGAGCTGGGGGTGTTCAGCCTGGAGAAGAGGAGGCTCAGGGGAGACCTCATCACTCTCTACAACTCCCTGAAAGGAGGTTGTAGCCGGGGGGGTTGGTCTCTTTTCCCAGGCAACTATCAACAAGACAAGAGGGCATGGTCTTATGTTGTACCAGGGGAGGTTTAGGTTGGATATTAGAAAGAATTTCTTTACGGAGAGGGTGATCAGACACTGGAATGGGCTGCCCAGGGAAGTAGTGGATTCTCCGTCCCTGGAGATATTTAAAAAGAGACTGGATGTGGCACTCAGTGCCATGGTCTGGTAACCGCAGTGGTAGTGGATCAAGGGTTGGACTTGATGATCTCTGAGGTCCCTTCCAACCCAGCCAATTCTATGATTCTATGATCCCCACCAGTCCCACGGGGAGGATGCCCGCAGCTGCCTAGGCCAAGCACGGGCTCCTGCTGCATGCATGGTGGGCCCTTCACCTCTTCACCTGGATTTTGGGGTGGTGTCTGGTCAGACCACATTGTGCCCCCTGCCCTGCTGGGACCTTCCAGCCGGCTGAATCTGTCCCCCTGCTGTCCTTACTGGGGTTTGTTGGTGGTAGCTGGAGGATGCTGGTGGGCACTGGGAGAGGTTGGTCGAGGGACAGGAGCTGGTGAGCTGCCAGCTATTTCCCACGAAGCCACTTGAGGGCGGCAGTGACCAGCCGCAGAGCTGCTGCCGAGGTGCCGGCCAGCTCCAACTGGGTGAACTGGGTTAACTGGGATAGCCCGGGCCAGGAGGGAGCTGGTGGGGAGAAAAGGGGCTCCGGAGCTCCCGCCGGACCGTCTCGGGTCCTCGTCCTTCCAGGACCCTTTCACAGGGCAGCTCACCGTGCAGGAGCTGCAGCCACCTTCTGTGTGCATTTGCAGAGCACTGATCCTGGAACCCAGAGGTGCCTCTCAATACCCTCAACCTTTGTGTTTTCCCTTTGTGGATACCTTTTGTCCTTCCTCTTTTGATGGAGATCCCACCATCACTGGACGTTGTTCATGTGGAGTGCAGAAAGCAGTTTCAGGTGATGTCCTTGTGTAGAGGCTGGTCTAGGACAGGTCACGCTGCTGAGGACTTTGCCCTGCAAGTTCAGAAGGCTGAAATCCACCCGTGAGGTCTCATGAGAAAGCTGCTGAATGGCTAATGCTCCTCTCATGGGGATTAATGGCCTGACTTGTTAACCTAAAGAAAAATATGTCTCCTTCCCACATACACCTACCTGGCTGAATTCAGGATCTGAACTGATGTGTTTCATCTCCCCATGACTCTCCCAAGAATCTCAAGCACAACCACAGGGCAGGCTGACCAAGGTGTCAAGTGATCATAAAGCTGCCCATGATGTTTAAGAGCAGAAGCTGGAGATGGCCCCTTCCCAAGATATACACGTGCTTGAGTGAATTAGAAACCACAAGGGGAAAGAGTGGCAGAAGAGCTCAAGTACCCTGTTGCAGCAGAACTGCTGCCATGTGTCCTGGAAGCTGCATGTGTCCTGGGAATTGTTGGTGTCAGCATCCGCAGCCACAGCTGTGCCTCAGGGACCTCAGCCCAGCACAGGACTGATGCTGGAGGGTTCAGGGGGACACGGGTTTTCCAGAGGGGTTTGAGCATCCCCAGGAGTTTAGAAAAGCGGAACAGCATGCAGTGCTGCTCAAGAAACCAGTGATGAGGCAAGGAGGACAAATTGCCTCAAGGTATTAACAGACAGAAACGAGGCCAAGGAGAAACCTTGACCAGAGCAGTCAGGAAACCTGTCTGATGTGATCAGCTGGAAGAAGAAATTTAACAAGGAGATGGGGGCTGTGACAGAAGCAGGGCTGTAGAAAGCCTTGTCCTGCTGCTGGCTTAGTGATAGGAGTATCTGCTGTGAGTCACTTTTATAACAGAATGGAAAATGCACAGAACTAATGTTTCTTCCCTTCTTTGGATGGTAGGAATGTTTTAATCGAGAAATGGTGTTTTAATTACATTAGGTGATATCACAGTCTATTTTACAAGTTCAGGGTAAGAGAACACATGGATCAGTTACACAGTAATCCAGTGAAAGGAAAAAAAAAACCTACAACATGAGAAAAATGAAAATCTTAACTTAATCCCTCCCAAAATGAAACGCATTGAGAGTTTGGTGTGAGTGGAAATGGGAGATTATACCAGGATCCAAAGAAGTACAAAGGATGAGACTAATATAATTTACAGTATTGGTTCTGCATGACCATCGTTTTCCCATGTTCAGAGACAGTCTTTATTCCCCAGAGCATCGCTGAGCAGATGGTCCTGTCTCTAAGAGTTTGGTCTGGTCTTGTCAGAGGAGAAAGCAAAATAACTGATGGGCAAAGGTCACAACCCACGTTGAGCTGGTCCCCAGGGTCACTGCCTACAGGAGTGTCTTCCACTGGATAGTCAGGGGGTTCTGCACCAAGAACTGTATGGAGGAAAACTAAAACATCTTCAAAAAGCCCCATCTCAAACGTAGAAAAGTCTCACTCTGGAAGTGCTTACAAGAAGGTCGTCATCATAGAATTTGGTTTCTATAATAACATTGCCACTGTAGAAGGAAAAAAAGAGGTATTATGTGAGTGCATGAACAGTAGGAACCAACTACTCCTCTCAATGCTCTTACAAGCCTGGGCTTGCATCTTACCCCCTGCCACATAAGCTTTGGTTTGGAGCCATGTGCAGTGAGCCTTGTGTCCTGATCCAGGAGCCATCAAGGCTGAAGGATCTGACCACCACGTTCCCACATGGAGCAGTTCCCCCCTTTCTGGGCTCTGGACCATGCAGGCTCACGAACAACAAACCTGCTCACTTCTATTGCTAAATATACTCTACCAGTCCCAGCACCTTCAGACTCCTCCCTCTCTCACACAGTGAATTATGAAAATTGATGGGAATCCTTTTTTTAAATTCTCTATCTCTGTCCTCTAGTGCTGAGCAAGCAAATCTAACCAACTTAACATGTTGTTTCCCTTGAGAAGTGCTTAAATGCAAATGCTAAAGCAGATTTCGTACAAACTGCAGTGGAAATGTAGATTTGGGTGACAAAGGCTCTGACAATTTAAGATGCTGACTTTGAGATTTTGGTAGACAAAGGTAAAAACTTTGGGGCCATTACAACACCTGGACACCTGAGCAAAGTGATCTGACCATGACTAAATAACCTGGCTCTTGAAAAATCAAAGCAGCAGTTCCATCTCCATGGTGGCTCTTGGTATCTGTAACACTGGCAAAGCTAAACCTGGCAAGAGAGTAAGGTTTTTGCTGTGGCATGGACAGTGCTTGAGCTCAAACATCAGGGAAGGTTCTCAGCTAAGCTGGGAATCCTTTGTGCAGAGTGCCTTGGTTTGCACCAAATACCACATCTCCATTCTCTCCTGCTATGGAAACACCAAGACAAACACGCAGTCTTTGGAAATAGCAGAATGTGAGGGGCTTTCCAAGTCTTGGCAGTTGAAAGATGCTGATTTCTTTGAGCTACGAAACCCCTTTGGATTTCTGTGGGCTGGTGATTCTACTGAAAAGCTTCAAGAATTACTTTAGGACACCTCCATGAACAGGAGAGATCTAGGACTCCACGGAAAGAATGGGACACTGGGAAATCCTCAAGGTCACTTGAGAACTGAAGTCTCCCAACTTGCAGTCCTGAAAATGCCTTGATTTCCCAAGATGGTCAAAACCAACTTGTCAGATGTCTGTCTTTACTCTGATTCCCAAATCTGGCTCCTCCTGTTCTGGCTGAAAGCCATGAGCTCTGGGAGCTGAGGGCATCTGTAGCAATGATGGAGGTTCTGGGCAAATTGTGCCAGGGAGCACTATTTGAACACTGATGCTTTCTTATGAGTCCACGTTCTCTTTGAAATGTGCTGTGAATAGGAATGAGTGATGATAGTTCCTACCCCTGAGCCTTCTATATGCAACTGGCTTTCCTCCAGACAGGGAACAAGAGGGAAAACACTGGAGAGGAAGGTCTTCCAAAGGACACAGTGACCTTGCGGTGAGCCTGGCTGCTCCCTGTCTGCCTCTTGTTGGCAGGAAGATTCCTGTACCCTTCTGTCTGCTGGCAATGTGCTCCTCACGTGCTTGCCAGCACCCATCTAGCACTGCAGGGAGGGCAGCTTCTGTCAGTGATTACAGCTTCCCAGAGGCCTCCCTCAAAGAGACTTTTCAGTCACCCCACCACACCTCCTGCCTTGCTGTCCCCACTCAGAGCAGTGCCTAGCACGTGTTATTCTGACACAAGTCCCAGGGATTGCTGACCTACTCAGAAGTCAATGTGCAAACAAACAGTGGTCAGGAGAAGAGTATTCGGAGGAAGGTGTGTGAATCCTATTATGTGTGACTGTAAAATGAGTGTTTCCCTAGCTTGTATGGTTATTTTATTCCCAGATACAACTCCATGCAGAGTTTATAATCCAGTGTAAAAGACACAAAGCTTGGCAAAATAGTACAGTGATGAAACAAACAGTAGAGCAGTTCCTATGGGTGATATATTGCATAAAAAACAACCATCTTGGACAAGAATCATTGATCAATAGCTGGGTTTGAAAATGGCCCCAATGTCTTTTTTTTTTTCTTTCTGGTTGTAAGAGGTATTCAGTTGCAGAGCATTTAAAAATCCCTTCACAGTTCACCTTTCAGAAAAATTAAGGAACTCTAATAAAGCATCAGTTCCACTTCCCCCAAACTTTCATGGCTGTATTAATGCAAATTGGACCTAAGGGAAAGAAGGTAATGAGGTTGGCTTAGCCCCTTTTATCTCTCAACAGCTAACAGTAGTGGGGGTGGTTCAGAGTTGGTAGCAGCTCCCTCTCTTCATTCCCACCATGGCCCCCAAGGAAATGCCAGACACTGCTTTTTCTTTGCCTGCTCTCAGATGCTGTAAGCCCAAGGCACTCACGTTAAAACATTAGCTGGCATCATCTGTGATTCAGGTGCTGCTTCTATCAAGGACTGCCAAGTGTTTGTGGAGTTAGGAATCACAAAACCGAATTCAAAGAACCATTCTGCAAAGTAAAAAGAAGATCCAGAGGCATTTGAAAGAAGATAAAATCCACAAATGGTCCTCCTGCTTTTCACCTGACAGGCTGGGGAACTCCCTAAACTGTCCTGCTGTGCTGCCAACATTTTACATTTAAATTACTTTGTACAACTTGAACTGCACTGAACCCTGCTCTTCTCTTAAGGCAGATACTCTCTTTCTAAAATAGCTGATGGTAAAGTCACACCACTTCCTGAGCATTCTGTGGAAATTCCATCACACCTAATTGGGAACAGGGAAACCACACTCCCCCTCTTGCAGACATCCCCGGATCCAGTTGAGACTGAGTGTACAACTGGTTGCCCAAAAGAGAAGGAGCTCAATGTTTTATCTGCCCCTCCTCTACCTCAGATTAAGAGGAATACTGCAGTGAGGGAGCTCAGATGTGCAGCTCTGGAGTCACACGGGCAATACTTGGTGGCACTGCTGTAACATAGTACACCATAAGTACACAGAGGCTCCTTCAGGCTGGCCTCCAGTCTGGCATCAGCCAACACTGGTGCTTCTGAGGAAGATGCATGATTCCCCACCACGGGTCACTAAAATAACCTATATCTTGCCTCAGGCAGCTTGTGGATTTTATGCCCTGAAGCATGATTACCCAGATTTTTTTCTTACATAACAAAGTGCTAATACACTTATCAAATGCTATCCCTAATACTGCAGCCCATTAGTCCTGACAATATCAGTGCTCCAGTGCCATTCTGAAAAATTAAAATCATCACATTCAACTCATTTTAGTTTCTCTAATCCCTGCTGCAGTGGGGGTCACTCCCTGTGCTGCAGCAGGACTGCACACAGAGCAGATGCATACCTTCTAGACACTGCCCTTTGAAATAAACTTTCTGTTCCAGTCGGAATTTTTCCATTTGTTCCGCTGAGGAAAAGTTTAACTCCCGGGACACTGCTTTGCATTTGAGGATTTTTTTAGGAACTCGAGCTGTAAAACAGAGAAAGAAGCATTATTTGGACACAAGAAAACAATATCCAGCTGCTTCAGGTGCTACTACAATACACTTTGATTAGTGCTAGTACAAAATGACAGCAGCAGGAGAAATGCAAATACAAGGGACTTCGTTTTTACATTTTCAAGAGTGAAATCCAAGATGCAAATACCTTATGTACCTTGCCCAGAGCTAGGAATGAACAGTGTTCTTGTGTCAGAACGAGGATGCAACACTAATATCTCAGACTCTTCTTTTTTAACTGTTTGTCACTAAACCCCACAATTCTTCAAGCTGACATATGAGACACAACTTAAGTTTTCACTTCAGGAAGCATGTGCTGAAGACCACAAGCAGCCAAAGGGCTATGTAGTGCATCGTGTGTGTTAGGCCCCACTTCTCCTTCCCTTTCAGACTGTGCATCCCCAGCAAACCACAAAGGGCTATTTCTCAGCCCAGCAGCACCATTTACCCACCTCACATAGCTCTAGGGAGTCATCCTGTAAAAGTAGGCAAAATGTCTGCTCCCCAAACATTGAAACCCACACAGGCAGTCAAGTCAGTACTAAACTTGAGATTAATTTGGCAGCCCAAGGCCTGGCCTCTTGCACTGACCAAGACACCAACAGCAAGGGGCAAAGTGTACCTGGTAGATCTCATAAGAATCTTTAGAGGTGGAGGAGTAACTGAAGGGACAGTTAGGAGCATAGATTAATATGCTGAAAGGTTCTAATCAGGAGAATATGGGTGGGGGACAGGGACAAGGGGAGGAGTCAATATACTAAAAATCTCCCAAGCCTGTCATACTTCAGTGGAGTGATTGTGTCTAATCCTTCCTGCATATCAGAATTTGTTTCATATAAATTTACTAGAAATAAAGAGGGGAGGGAACACATCTGGCATGTGCTTTATGAACCAGAAGTGGAAAGTGTATCAAAACATCTATGAGCAGCCAGCAGGCTATTGTTTAATAAGGGGAAGAGTACAAAACCCCAGACAAATCCATCTAATGTAGAACAGTTTAATGGAGTAGGACCTTGATATGAAACCAATCTAGAGAGCTGGAGGGTTAGGGAGTGCAAGCTACCATCCTAGCCCAGGGAGAAGTTCACAGCCCATGGTTTGTTAAAAAAACCAAAAGGTAACAAAGACAGTTAACACTAAGGGAAGAGATTTAAATGTAAAAGTTCTCTAATTATTTTTAGTCTTTTTTTTTAATCAGCTAGAAATTTGCATGGCACCACCCTTTACTGTCCTCACAAATAGAGACTCCAGCCTGTTGTGAATAAACAGCCCTTTGCAGTTCAATGTAAAAGCTATGCTCCCTGCTTAGCATTGTTTAACTTCTCCCTTTTGCCAGCTACTGATCCACTCACACCCTTCTCCACATGTCCTCAGTTTATGGTGATAGAAGACTCTGAAGGTGTGAAGTCACACTCAGAACATCTCTCCTTCAGATTCAGAGCAGGAGTATGCTCACAGCTCTGGTGACCTAGACATATAGCACCACCCAACCCCAAAAGGCACAGGCAGGCCACACAGTACCTTCATGCTCCACTCCAGGTACAGACAGATCTTCTGTTCCTTGCCAGAGGATTTTCCCTGTTTCTGCATCACGAAGATTCATCCAGTTTCTGATTGGGAAGCAATTAAGGAAAACAAACTTATCTCCATCCCTAAATGTTGTGCCTACTATTCTTTGCTAAGCTCTGAAAAAACCTACTACAGCTGAGTTTCAGTCATGCTTTTTGATTCTGAGGAGGCCAAGGAAAGAAGATGCTTTTTTCCAGAAAATAAATGGAACCAACCCTTGACCGGAACGAATACAACAAGAATTGCACAGTCACAGCTTTATTTTTCACTTTAGATCTAAGCTTGTTAACCTCATTTATCCTTTTCCATTGCTTCTAAAGGATAAAGGCAATGTCACTGTGCTGTGGAGAAGCAAGAACATTACTGACAATAACAGATAATTCTACACAAACAATTGCTGTTCTCCAGCACCTGAAAAATGCTAGAGAATGAAGTGCTTCTTATGTAATATTAGAAAAACACCTGAGCAAGCTTGTTTTCCTAATTTGCAGAACGTTAACATCAAGGACTGTTCTACTGCAATTGACCTGGTAACTGCCACTCATGAGAATTCTTCAGCTGCTGAGCACTAAGCAAAAAGAGACCTTTGCTTTTCACTCAGCAAGTGAGACTGTTCTGGCTTTCACAAAGCCCAGATCAGGGAATTAGATTAAAGTTATAGGCAAGTAGGAAATATTTACATTTTCAAAGGGACAATTAATAATGGGCTTAAGCACAGCTTTGGAAAATCTCTCCTATAACCTAACTCTGACATCAACACATCAAAACAAGGAGCCTGCACACTTGCCTGATGCCATTCTGAACAGGGACAGAGTGCCAGTGAGCCCAAGGCCCTGCAGCAGTCTCCTGCTCCACAGCTCACCAGAGCAGCTCTGAGGAGTCACCAGCCTACATGTAACCAGCCTGAACAGAACAGGATCTCTGTGGCAAAGCTACACAAACCAACGCCTTTCCAGGTCTCCTTTTGCTGGCTTAGGGCACCCTTTGCACTCAGCAGTTCCTAGACAAGATACTGGAAAACACCTGGGAGAAAAAGCAACTGCTCAAGGAACTGACTGGGAGGTAGAGTAACAGAAGAGGAATGATATGGACCTTGATGGAGATATAAATAGGAGCTGACAGAGATGTGCACATTGAATTCATCCTCTAACACACACAGTTTCCAGGCAGACTCATACAAACTCATCATTTTTCCAGAGTTTCATGGAAGAAACAGATGCCTTAGCAGATTTTGCATTACAGGGTAATATTTGTTTAAACTTACAGGTATAGAGTAGGGAAGATGGCTGCTTCACAGCAAATGTGAAGAACCTTTCACTTCCTGAAGGCTGGCCAGACTTTCCATGTCCCACTGAAAGGACAAGGAGGAGCTGAAAGGTGGAAATTCTTGAACAGTGGCCATTTACACAGGCATGGCCTTGCAGCTTCTAAAACTTGGCAACAACTAGGAGCAAGGGAGGAAGGGGGCATAGGGCAGCCTGCTCACGTCATTCTAGTCCTGTTCTAAAACACATAATATCTACCACTTGTTCTGGGATTAATGGAAAAGTGAAAGGGGGAGAAGATGGAATGCATCATCCTTGGAATGCTCGATATGCCACCTCCATATCCCGGCAGAAAGCTGGAAAGTGGAATTCTCTCTCCAGCTAGGAAACCAAGGGAGATGGCAGCTGTAGGCCAGCAAGTCAGAGAGAGAAAAGGAGCAGCAGCATGGTGAGAAGAACCTGCAGCAGGGCTGGGCACTTCGTGTGGTGCTGGCTAGAAAACTCAAAGTCCCCAGCCAACACAAACTGCAGGATGGAACTGCCCCAACTGTCACCTAAAAAGCCCATAAAAATCTACCATTTTTAGATACATCTTTCCACAGACAAACACACAAACTAAGCTATTTGTATAGAAAGCAATGTGCAATCTATCAAATGCCTGTATGAGGGAAAAATACCAAACGAGACAACCTGAGCATCTCACTGATGAATTCATTTATCTTCACAACACCTTGCAGTGCAAACACTCTTCACTACTAGCAGTGCAGTAACTCAGTAAATTGGGCACTTGATTATAAAAAATCTGTATCACTTTAAAAAAATTATCCTCTTCGGAAGTATTTAGTTAATATTTGTTCACTGTGACCATCAGTGACAGTTATGAGTTCACAGGCCTGGCCAGAGGCTGTGTAAGTGCCAAACTGAGAAGTAGTCAGGTTTCTCTGATCTGGAGAAGACACACTATCTAGGAACAGCAAACCCAGCGCTGCACAGGAACTATCCAGTCTCCCAGGTGCCACACCAGTACTCTTAACTAATGGACTATCTTCCTTTTCCTTGTCCATGCCTTGCATTACCTTTCCTTTTCCCTTATCAGTTTTTGGAGTACTCTGAAAACACATTTGCCATTGTCCAAAGTATTGTATTAGAAGTGCCTTTCAAAGAGAGTATGTAGCCTCACAGCTCAGTTATTATCTTTACTAGAAATACATAGTTACTCATACTGACCTACTATTTTGGGTGAGAGAAAACACTTTTGTAGACTACTGACCTCTATTACTTCTCCCTATAAGGGTTTATCTTCCAATTTAGTCCAAGAGAGATGATACAAGTTATGTTGCCATGCTGAACAATGCGAGATATGTTGACATTTGGGGTGCTGGACTTCTGTAACTTACTTTACTCTGTATTCATGTTCCACTGTAAGAGTAAATCCACGCAGGACAGAGCACCCCATGCTTTCTATTGAATTGTAAAATTAAAGATTAAGAATAAACAAAAAGATAAAGATTATATCCCTGCTGATGACAGCATTCAGGTCAGCAATGCCTGCCACCATTCCTAAAAAATATCTTGTATTTGAACCATCTGGGCACTGCTAACCCATGTAAATTCCCTATCAAATGAATAAAGACTTGGTGTCAGGGCAACCAAAGGCCTTCTGGCCTAGACAGATGCACATGCAGATTCAGGACATGTTTACCAACTTTTGCAAATAAAAAAATTACATCAACAAAGAGTTAAAATACGTGGATCCAGACATATTGTAAGGGATCAGAATACTCCAGCCACTGCATATGTTTTTCCTGGTAACTAAGCATTATTAAAAGGAAAGAACAAATCATCAGATCTTAAAAGGGCACACACACAATCCTCCTCTCCTGGAAAAAACACTTCAAGAGATTTATTCCTTGAAAAAAAAATGTTTAAATAGAAGCAGGCATCTGAAAAATATTTCCTACATCAAAATTGAGACCATTTATAAAACCTAACTTTAAAGGAATTAAAAAAAAAAATTTTTTTTTTTTTTTTTTTTTTTTTTTTTTTTTGGCAAGGGAATACCTGACAAAGCAGCAGCTGTACTGCTTACCTAGTTAGCAGCTTATCACACTATTTCTGTCATCTTGGATCGAAAGGCTGGTATTAGGACATATCCCAGAGTGAAGAAAATGGAGATCTTGAACCAAACCCACACACACTGTTATCTTCTAATGTGTTTAATTGGTTTAAGATTCTTCCATCCCAGCATGAGAGATATTGTTACTAAAAATAAAAAGTGCTCCATCTTTGGAGCAGCAGTGGAGACCTGTAGGCAGAATGAAGAGGGCATTTTAAGTATTATTGAAAAGGAGAAATTAAATTACTATAGGTTTAACACAATTACTCTCCTTGCAGAGGCTCACATTAAGCCACCTGGCAGGGGTAGCTAAGGAGTACAAGTAGAGCCAAGCAGTTGCAGCTTTGTGAAGTTAATATATTGGGAAAAAAGAAAGAGAATAGTATAGTCCTAATTCAGCTTTTCATTCTAAAATCACCACACTTACACCATTAAATTTTCATTCTTCTGGATTTGTTTTTTGTAGGAAACAATGACTGATTTAAGATTCAATAGATCAAATGCTCTTCAATCCTGAAGGCAAGGAAGGATTAGGTAGAACAGCAGAAGGAAGGGTGTACTGTTGATCTATTTATATTCCACCACCTATTGGGTCAGCAAAGTCTTACATAAAAGATTTGTAGTAGCTGGAATTCGACTTGCTTTATATACATGACATGAATTAGCTTCCTCACAGTTCTGCTTTGCTTAGCCTGATGATGGGAAATGGTTTGTGCATTTCTAAATCCAATCCAAGTTTTGTTGCCTCAAATATGTTTGATCTCAGAACAGAAACTCTTTCTTTTTTTGTATGTTATAGACATAACTTCTTTTAAAAAATCAGAATATACATGCTTATCTTTAAGTGCTTTAGCATTAATACCACGTATTACCATGCTGGTTATCAAGAATTACCTCGAAGGAAGAGAAGGAGTACAAAAAATGTTGAAGTATTATGGAGTCAAAGAAGTTCTGCTCCAATGTCCCTGACTATTGTTTTTATATTCTAATATTTAGCACTTTTCTAATATTTCAAAGGCTGCAGCAAGCAGTAGGTGTCATCTCTTCTTTATAATGATCCATTTTTCATTTTATTCTTTGCTGTCTACACCGTTCTAAAATCTTAAGAACTGCTGCACTCTTATCTTTCATAATAAAAGCAAGTGGTTCATAGCCTCTCTGAGAAGGGAAGGACTTTCAGCATCTTTGCCAGTTTCTATTTTTTTTGGGGGGGGGAGTGGGCACAACATCCAACATTAAGAACAGTTCACTACATGCCAGCTGCAAACAGGATCTCAACAAACCCGTGTTAGTAAGAATTGTCCTGTGGGATAAATCACAGAGAGAAGGTGGAGCTGAAAGCCTAGAACAACTCAGACTTCCATCTCTGTTGCAGAACTAGAAAAGCTTCTGATTTGGACAGCCCAATGTTCACTCCTAACTTTACCTTGTCTGTTGTGAAAAGCAGACACAACCAGCCACTCATGATGTTACAGAATGTTACAGGTAAATAAAATCAAGCTTTAGGAATTATTTTTCTATCAGACATATTTTCCAGGAAGAATATTTGTATCTCAGTTGTTTCAACCCAGTGTGAGAAGTGAGGACCAAAATAAGCTACACACCATAACTCCCAAACTACAGGATTACAAAGCAGACCACCCAAGCAGCCTTATGCTTCTACTCCACTCAGGCCATTCGTTCTCTAATGTTTCCAATCTCTAATCTCACTTTTTATTACAAATCCCAAATCTCTCTTCCACATAATTCTTGTGTGCTTAAATTTGAGCATATACACAGACCTGCATCAGGTCTTTGAGCTCACTGTTTGCACTCAAGAGAAATGCTGCTGTCTTTGGTGTTCAATAAATCACAAGTATCCATATGTTTCCAGTGTGTTAAGGAGTTTTCCCTCCTAGCCTATGGCTGAAATTCAGAACAAAATCATATCTGAAGGAACTGAATGAGTGTCCATCCATTATGTGTAGTAACAGAAGTACCAAAGCAAACACACAAAATGGAAGCTACTCCTCAAACATTACTGAAGCCTTTTGAAACAGCACTGCCAGCCTCAGCTTTCAAATAGCAGCACACTCTCTGGGGTTCCAGATTAGTCAGAAAGTATGCTATGGCATTTTACAGGAGCTGGTTACTTTTTAAAAGTCTGCTATTATAAACCAACTTTCCTTGAGTGATGCACAAGATATGGGTTACTGTGCTTCTCCAAATGACAGGAGATGCTGGGGACTGAAAAGGTGCTCCATTAAATGATCAAATGGAAGGAAAACAATTATCCCATCAAAGCACTCCTGACACTCCTGTGAAAGAGCCTGCTTTTTAAAGTCTCCTGCACAGAAGCCAAGAAGATCCACAGATTAACATGAACCATGTGACAAAATGCAGAAAAAGTCCTCAGCAACAAAGCCATTTCACAGAGAATTATGTAATCAGAGGGTTATACTTAACAGCTATAGCACCACAGCAAACACATCATCACATATTCATTCACTTTGTACTTGCCTTTTTACTTTGTCCTTACATCTTCACTTGCAGTTGCCTCCTATATGAATCTTATATCACTACATATTTTTATTTAGCACCAGACAGTCCTGGCATAAGCTTTTCTTGGCTTGGACTTGAAAAGACAGTCACAATCAAGGTCAACCTTTCCTTGATTGTAATAAAAACTAATGCTTGTAGTGCAGAGGTTGGTATTGTCATGTTATGTCATAGTAGGTAGACCTCAGATCATTTCTGCTATGCAGAAAAGTTGGTTCTGTTGTTAAGCTACCATAGTCGTTGCCAGATGTCACATTCTCCGTGTAACAAATTAACAGACACTCTCTGCACCTGGAATAACCATTCTGAAGATGAGCTCTATTCCCACCATGCAAGTATTTCCTGCTTGAACTTCTTAATATATATTATCCTATCAGAGCTCATGTTGAGGCACACTGCAACAAAAATGAAGCATAGGTCAATTTGTAGTCAGATCAATTGCAAAGAGATGCTAATTATGCTAGAACACAGAACCTTTTAACTTGGCATACTTTGGGAATGCAGTAAAACAGTGTCCAGCATTTGCTGATGAAAATTTTATGCAGACTATCCAGTTTCTGTGCCTTTCAAACAGTTGAGGTTGAATAACACAACTATTATTTACTATTTTCTTCAAAATGGACAATTAACATTCATGTCTACTCCACAGCATCCATGCTCCATAGCAGAATAAGGCACAGTGTTTGCTTTGTTAGCTTATATTTAATTTTCACTCTTGTCAATTGACTGCCTGAAAATATTCAGGGTGAAATTTCTCCAAATCTTCAATATTTAAATCAGAATTTTTGACATTTGTAGCAGGTTTAATAGAAGTAGGTTCTTGTACAAAAACAAAGATGGAGAGCTCCTAGTCTCTGGAGAGAGAAGTGTCCAGAGTGGGCAGGCAGGGTGGGTCAATGTGTTTTGTTTCTTCTGTAATGTACAGCAACACTGCAAACTAAGCCAGGCTTCTTTTTCTCTGTCCAGCTGACCCTAATTTTGTAGAAGTTTAACTCTCTTAAAAATTCCAGCAATTTGTGTCACTGCTGATCCACAGGAACCAATTTAGGCATTTGCAAGCAGCCTTCGGTTTCTTCAGACAAAGCAACAATCTGACACTGCCCAGAAGCTCCTGCCTACACCAGAAACCTCCTGCCTGCCTTGCTCTCCTGCTGTACCAGTGAAGGCCACATAGACAAGGCTTCTGCAGCATGTGCTATACACTTTTCTAGAAACTAAGCTTAACCTAAAAAGACTCAACACTTCTAAGCCCTAAAAGAAAACACCTAAGTTTTGAGATCCCTAACACTGAAAACTAAAGCAAGAACCAAAATGCAGTTGTCATACATAGAACACAACGTTGTTTGACGTGGGAGAAAACTCCAAACCAAATCTACTCATACAGATTGCCAACTTGTGGGGCAGGTTGTCCCATCAGAGGGAGAAAGATGCTTTCTGTGCCAGATCAGTGGAAGTGTTTTGTTTGCTACTATTAGAAATAGGTTTTGGTTCCTCTAGATGCAGATGTTAAAATGGTTCCTAAAACCAGGTAACAGTGCCAAAATAAAAGCAAACTGAAGTAATGTAGTGGCTTTCTGCTGCTCTCTGCTGCCTATGTTTTCTTAGGCTTTTCTTTGGCTTCTCTGAATAGGCTTGACAGAATTCCTTTATACCAATGCCTCAGCAGGAAAGACAACATACAATCACATCTGGAGATCGCTTCACATCTTAGGTAGCAGAACAATTAATAACTTAGAAAAACTCATCATTGCTTGCAGAACCATCTCAGAGTTGCACAAAAAAATTGTTTTCTCTTTTCCTGTGTGATAACACTCAACTCCTCCCCATCTTCCCTGCCTTTTAAATGGATCTGAAAAATTAGCACATTAGAAAAGCTTGAGCTCATGCTAAGAACCCTTTGAATATTAACATAATTAATGTCATCAGTAATACTCTGAGTTTGCAGGAACAGCAGGTGAATCAATGGGAATGATGTATTCATATGAAAAAAGAGTGACCTTTAAAATCCACAGGGCTTTATTGGAATGCAATTTTAAAGTGGGCTGCTCGTAGCTCAATGGAAAGAATAAAACTGAATGTAACTAAGGAGAAAGCTAGTAGACACCACATGCACCAGGGAAAATAAAAATACAACTGAAACATAAAACACTGGGACCCCCTTACAGAAGATGCCCCAGCTCGTGGGACAGTTTGAGAAGCCACTCCCAGGACCTCTGTGATCAGGGAGAGGCCATCTAAAGATGAACATTCCTGCATTTCATATCTGACTAGATGGAATTTTTTTTAATGCAGAATGCTTAAAATTAAGGTAAATGCTTAAACCCCAAACCCACTTGGAATAAAAAGAGTGTGAGATTCAGTTTGCCCACTTGTTAATTTTAGCACATCAAACAGTTTTCCTTCCTGCAAGTGAATGCTGAAAGTGATTCAGAGATTGAAGCAACTTCACTTCATCTTCCCTACTTCAGAACATTCAATTATTTCAACACAGCTGAACCTATTATGATAATATTTCAAGGTTCTCAGCAGTAAGTGAACTACAGGGAGTTTCATGGAAATAATCTATCAAGAGGTTCTGGTGAATAACTTCATTTTCATAGATGAGGTTGTAACCAGAAGCCCTCAGAGGAATTTGCATCCCTGTAAATCATTATGGCCTATTGTTCTTGACAGACTTGAAACAGAGGGTGTCATGACAGTCATGAAATGAAATTACCTCTAACTGAATGAGGTATTTTGAACCCTCATATGCCTCTTTATTTTATACCATTATTTAATTGTTTTAAAATACCCATTATATTGGCTTGCTTATAAAGGAAAGCTTGGCTTGATTCCACTTCATTTTTGCAGCACTGTAGGAGTGGATTTTTTTTAACTTGTCTAAAAGGATCTTCACACTTCCCCATACTGACATGGCACAGACCTGAGCAGAGGAACAAAGACTTCTTTGACCACATTTTAAATGGGATAAACATGGCTTCTTAGTTGGCATTTTCATACAGTTTCACTTGAATGACCTGTAGTCTTGAGTGAAGTGTGGAAAAAAAAGGCTTTTAAAAGGCTTTTAAAAAGGCAGTTTTATATAGCACTGCTTGTGCCCAGTTGATGCTTTTGTTCCTTGAAGGCCTCTGCAGTAATTTCTCTGTGGAGTGAAGTGATGTTTATTGAAAATGGCAAAGCTGAGCATCAGCAGGTTCCCCTGCTGTTCAGTTTATCTGTCCCCTGAACTGCAAGCAGCATCTTGGTCTGAAAGTGTCCCCCTGGTAAAATAAGCAACCAACACCACAAAAAGCTTAGATCACTTCCAACTGCCAGTGCTTATGTTGTGACTATGTACCTTTTCCCTCATTAATGTTTAATTTCTTTTCTTTTGAGCTCTCTTGCACACCAGCCTATTGAGCTCCAAAGACTACTTCTGATAATCCTTAGATTTATCAGATACATGTATTTTAGAAGAGTATGTTGTTCACTGGAGGTACTAATATATCATGTACCTCTAAAAACAGATCCACAGGTTAGAAATAGATGGGATATGGAGCTTTGGCATGAACTCATTCACTGTGCTACCAGCTTCACACTGCCACTATCATCTACCAAGGACAGGAGGTGAATCCTGTAATTTAACTGGAAAGAGAGATACTGGATGTCCCACTGGATAGACAGTGCACTGCAACTCAGTGAGGAATAACTTAAACAGTTCCTAGTACTACACAATTCTTCAAACACTTCAAATAATGTTCTCAAAGTAGCTTTTTAATAACTCTATATTGTGGAGACTGGGAAACACACGTGGAGACTTGCCCACAGCCACACAATGAATCAATAAGAGGAAAGAGATCTCAGGAGATGTTTGGCTTTAAGTAGAGAAGTTTAGTTTGTGCTTCAGTAGAGAAGACTGTCTCTTTTTTTAGAGAGCCAGGAGCTGTGCCCTGGCTAATGGAAACTCTTACTCTAACTTGGAGTGACTTTGCAGTAGCACAGATTGCTGCAATCATGCCACAGAGCGGGTGCCAGTAGTTGCCTTCACTCTGTGTTTTTCTTGCTTTTGGTGGCTTCTCACTCACCCTAACTAGAATGCAGGGTGGTTCTGAATCACTGCCAAGCATTACTAACAGAAATGGGGAGCAGGAAGGAAATAAAGATGGCTGTTTGCAGAATTAGAAGTGTTACATCTAGAATGGCATATTAAAACAGGACACAAATAAGATGCATGAGCTCTGGCAACAGAAGAAAAATGCTTCTAGCTATGAGTAAATATCACAATCTTATTAATAATATTCTAGTTCATTAAAACAACTTAAAACCATCAGAAATATAAAATAGGAGAGTCCCAGGGGGAAATAGCGCATTTATTCCCTTCTTGAATCATTTTAATTCAGAGTTCATGTGAAAATGCTGAATTTCCTTTTCTTTTTAGTCTTTAACTCTGGACACTTAAGCACATTTTGAGCTCAGACAAAGTGCTTCAGTGAAGCCCATATATGGGTCATGCTTAATAGCAGAGGTGGTTTCTTTGTTCATTTAAGACAAGTGGTCAGCTATGTTAAGAAGTTTCTCCCACTCAAAAAATCAGAGATGCCCTCTATATGCACTTTCTGACAGGCAAGGCTTTTGATATACAAGGCTTCTTTCCAGAAAATTTTGTTAAGTTTAAAAGGGAGCCCAATGAATCAGTGGAAACACAGCACTTTTTCATGTATTCAAATTGTCCTCAAAACTGCCAGCTCCAGGAAGTGTAGCAATAATTTTGCAAAACATAGTCAGCAGTTAATATGAAAGGACAAAATCTTAGGACAAATGCTATGGCTGTTCATTGCTGGCAGGGACAGGCAGGCACCATTTTGTGCAAAGTGGCCATCCATTTTGTACAGAATGACAATCAGACATTACCATCTATAAGGACTCTTAAGAGCTGAACCAATATAAACATATTTTTTTCAAGTCCAAATAGCTTGGTACCACCTTCATTTCATCAGCACTCTGGGAGTCAGATTCCTTGAACATGGGAAGTCAGTGGTCAAGCCATTAATTTAAATTTCAGAGAAAATGACAAGTCCTGGAGTTGGTTCAATACTAAAAATGATCTCCCTGTGCTAGGCAAAGTTTTGCTTCCAAAATGAATGCCACTTTCCACCTCTATTAAAAGGATCCATGAATGGACCTGTAACACTGAGGTATTTCCCTACACTGTATTGCAATGGAACAGTATTTTGGGACCAGCTCTTTCCATGTCCATTGAAACTTCCCAGAGTTGGATTGCAAACCAGCAGCCGCTATGGGAAAATGTCCCCCCTGTTGCATCTTGCCTGGTTTCCTTTTTAAACCACATTCTTTTGGGATCAGAGCAGAATAAGGTCTGAGCACAGTCCTGATTAAAAAAAAACTTCTGGAAAAAAGCATTCAAGTTCCAGGAGCAAGCTTTTCCTAACTTAACTTTGCTTGAAGAAGTTTCCAGTAGTTCCAGCCCCACCAGATTCATCTGAGAATGGGTAAGGACTTGTTTTTCACTCATTCTTCTATCGTTTTAATGAAATCTATTAATGCATACACTTTAGCATTTTAGTGGGAAATCTCTCAAATTTTAGTTATGTACCTTCACTTTATTTCCCAAATACAGGAGTGCCATTTTTCCTTCCACAAAATTCCATGCAGAAACATCTTTATTTGTTGTGATGGATCTCCTCTATGTGTGAAGGATGTCTGAACATTTCCTAGGCTTATCTGATGAGATTTCTGCACATAGGCCAATCATAAGGAGCAGCAGCAGGTATGTTATCAAAGATGCACACTGTGAATATACAGCCAGCACCCAGACAGAGATAATCAGCCTGAAGAGGTCTGACAGCACCTACCCAGAGTGACTTTGGTGTTTTAGCACTGCACACCTCAGCACTCTGGGCCAGGATTTCAGGGTAACAATAATGAGATGGGCACACACACAGCCAGCGCAGATACAGCAGACCTTCAAGTGCTCAAGCTCCCTGCTAAACCTCACCCGTGGCATTTTGAGCCTATTTGTTTGCACCTTAGTAGTCAGTGTCTGCTGTCTCTATCAGAGGAATAACTTTTGGTAAAAAAAGTTTTTTGGTTTTTTTTTTTCACTAATAGGTAAAACAACATTTCAGAAAAGGATGCAGATGTAGGTAGAATGGCCTCACATGGGCTAGCTGGATACTTTGCTAAATGGTAACTGTAGCTTACTCAAAGTTAGAAGAAACAAAACTATGGGGAAGCCAGTTCGTGTGGAGTGCATTTTAGTTCAACCAAGATGAGCTGCTTGGCTTCCTAACACTTGTTCTATTTATTCCTCTACTACAATCTTCTCAGTGTGACGTCTTTAATGAGGAGATCACAACATCCTCTATACTGGCCAGGGAGATTAAGCAACACACACACAACCCCCGAGAAAGCAAGAGTCTTTGAGATTTACCTCAAAATCTATGCTGATTTGCCATAAAGATTAGACACTTAAATGACTGGATAATTTTAATCTTCTACTAGTATTAAACTATTTTTGTGAGTAGGTATTATAGGATAGAAAGAAACTGTTTCCTTTTGAAAATATATTTCTTTATGGCTATATAAAAGATGTCTGCTGATTTTCCCTAAGGTATTGTATGATCCTGGGAGATCTGGTTTTAATGGTGGATTTGCCCATGCCTAGCTGGCACTTAAACCACAACCTAGGGAACAAGGGTTTTGTTTTTCATTTTCATAAAGCTCAATAAACACACTATTCCCTACTAGAATATCCTCTGTTATACATTCAGAGCAAAGTCCATCTATTTTTGAACTGGCCAGTAATAGATTCTGTAGTATTTCTGTCCAAGATTCATTGGTATAACAAGGATACCAAAAACATAATGGAAGTAATTAACCTCATTTCTGTGTTCACATTCATAAGAGGCTGCTTTAGGGTGAGAAGTGGGAAGAGAAAAAGAAGATCACAGTTGAAACAAAAAAAGAATTTATCCTTTGTCAGTAGTCAGGGCACACTACAAAGCAAGTACAAGCAGTAGCAATAAATTAGGGTTTTTTTAAACTGAAAATCTAACCACCTATCTTAGCTAGAAATCCTTAGCTGAATACTCATATTCATGGCATCTGAATATCCTTTCATTTAAATAAGTCTGCTCTAATTGCATTTTTTCTGCCTTTTTCCATTGTAATCAAGCAAAGATGCCAATGAGGATGCATGTTTTCTGATAAGGCAGTCAGAACATGAGCTTGCAATTACATTACTGTTTCCCAAGAAGGCTACCTTTATATTTTTCATATAAACCACCTCTAATTTCCAAAACCACTATTTTGCTATGCTGCCATCCTCAACAGTATAAAAATTCTTCAGGATTCTTGGTGCCTGCACTCCAAGCTGCTGAACTGTACTTCCCCTCTTTAAAGAGCCTTGATTTAGTCAGTTTCTAAGGATGAAAGAGGCACAGTATGGCAGTACCACTGAATGTCTAGCAGCTCAAAAACATCTGGTCCTTCACGCTACCATTGCTTTGGTCTGCTGCCCACACCAAAGATCAGTACCACATAGTTCACACATACAGGATGCACTGCCTGGACATCTATGTTTGTAAAGCCTCCTATTAATCACCCCTGTACTGTCATATATTAACATTAAGCAGGTGATTAGGGTGTCCTGCTAGCTTGGTTACCTCTCTCAGATGAATACTGCTTACTCAAGAATTTTACTGTAAAGTAAAAGAACAAACATATATTCCAACTTCCAGTGGAATCCTTTTTCTCAGTCTTCATTAAAAAAAACAACAAACAACACAACAGTTGTCCCAATAATCTTTTCAGTTGAACTAAACAACTTAGATATTCAAACTCTAAATCATTAAAAAGAGATAATTTCAAGAGCAAATCTCTTTACAATCCTATTTCATTTCAATGATGAGAAAGCTGCAGCAAGTATGTCAAGTGACAGACTCACATAATTTGTCAACATACTTGAACACTGAACATGTTCTAAAGGAGATGGATCTTGAAAAAAGAACACATTTTCCTAACCCCAGCTGAGTTAGCTACACTTTAAGTCTGACACCTTCTTAGTTTCCAGGATAACTGTTACCTAGTGCTACCTCTTAATTTCAGATTAAATTTTATACTTAACTTAACCTTATTCAAGGTATCAGTGGGAGCTGTTGACTCACCTCTTTTGCATAAGGGACAGGGAGTTGTTCCTAAAGAGAAAGTCCTGCCCTTCACTTTTTATATTTCTGATAAATTTAATGTTGCTTAGCCCCTTGGTCTCTCAGGGAATCAGGAAAGAACAGAAATAAAATAATCTTTAAGAGCATAGTTCAGCTTCTGCTGCTGAGAACAGAAACTAGGCCAGGGGAGATTTAAGAGTTACTGTCAAGTGAGGTATCCACCTAACAAAGCAAAAAATCACAACTGAAAAAGGCTGTTTGTAAAAATTCCTTTTAGGGAAAATCTGTAGCTCGCTCTTCATAGAGACATGTCTTGATTTCAGAGAGGTCAGTAGAAAAGGAAAGATTCATTTGTGCAAACGACTTCAAGGGCTCTGGGACTTTTATTTGGCTGTGGAACCATTAGGCTGTCTGTTAGCACTGACCAATAAAGCCTTAAAGCCTGCAGTCACTATGTCTGATAGCTCCTACCTTCCAAGAAACAAACCTGTGAGTTTTATTCTAATTGTTAACATGCAGGTCTTCACACCAACAAAATCAACAGCAACTGGAGCAACAGATTCTGGTTGGCAGTCTCAGAGAAGCTATGAATAAAAGGTCCAGCATGGAATTTCTCTTCCATTCACACACTGATTTTGGCTTAACTACCCTTACTCTACTCAAAGAGAATTTGTTCCTTAATACCTTATCAAAACAATGTTAATTTTTACACAGTATCTTTCATCACCAACTGAATTAATTAGGAGTTTGTCAATGCACAGGAGCCAATCCAGATTGAGGTATGGAGTGAATTTAGAGTTGAGCTAACTATCTCTTACTTAACCCTTGTCTGGATGTTCCTATTCTGCATCAAGACAATCCAATTCCAAAGCTTTGAAGTGACTTCTGTGGTTTGGAATGAGACACTCTTCTGGGATACAGGTATGCACAGTGGGCAAATAAAGCAGAAATAGTTAAGATGAAGTAAATGTTAAGCATTTTAAATTTTTATCTAGATTGGAGCTTTTTGCAAGTGTTTGACACTGAGAAAGAAAAGTACAGACAGTGCTTTATCTCAGTGCAGTACGTTTACAAAGTGTAGCAACATCAGTCAAAAACTGGCCCCAACAAGCTCCATATTGCCCAAGCCAGTTGGCATAAAGGTGGTGTCTATTCCCTCAGGGTGGGATTACAGCTCCACATGCTCTTCAGGAAAACAGGTCAGACAATTGAACTTCCTTTTCTAGGTGTGCTCATTTGCCTTCTCTCACAAATAATGCTAACAACTGACAAAAATGAACGAAATCCTGAAAAGATACTCTTCACATAGCTCTCAAAGCAATTACAGCCTTCAGGGAAAAGGTGAAACAAGTGCTGTTGCTGCAGTACATCTGTTGATTAGTCTATAAGGATGTGTGTTAATGACCAGAATGAAAACTAACTACTGCAACAGAAATAATACCAGCTGAAGAGGTTGTACTGTTTGTTCAGTCTCATAGCAATATTCATCATATCTGCACCAGCATGAATGTAAGACTGGAACTGGCAGGGCAGAAGTCACCCAGCTCTACTAAAGGCTGTTTACTCAAAGGACTTCAGGCTTTTTAGAACCTCTGCACCTTTAACACTGCCTTGGAATACCTCACAGCCAGAGTATCCCTCGCTGTTTCAATTCAGTGTTATTCTGTAACTAGGGATTCATCTAGGGATCACCACAGGTCCTCCAGGAAACCAACTCAGTATCCTAGAAACATAATTAGAGCACAGCAGGGAGATTTCATCTTACGGAGATTTCATAGTAAAACAGTATTTAGCCCTGGCACTAACACCTTTCACTTAATAAACAAAATAAAAGTTCAAATCATCCAGAGAAGCAGCTTTAACATTTATGAAGTCCACAGTGACAAAAGTCAATCTCCCATTTGCTGATGCAGCACAGGAGGGGAACAAGCCACCCACTCCTGGCATTAGCTTAAATGGTTCCTCAGACATACAATCCATGTGATACTGGCCTGAATTTCACTGGAGCTACAAATACTTTGGTTTTGTGGGTCTTCTTTTTGTTTGGCTTGGTTTGTTTGTGGTTTTTGTTTGTTTGTTAGGTTGGTTGGTTTGGTTTAGTTTGAAGTTGGGCTATGTATGCATGAGAAATGGGCTTGCTTTAGCCTTACAAACAGTACAACCCCTACAGCCAGGGCTGTGAACATGAAGAGCATATTCACTGCCAGCTACCCTATTTTTCTAGGGGTGAACTGACAAAAAATGGTCATGAACACTCTCAACACCAAGTGAAGGGAGGAAGTGAGTATTTGATTAGTTAGGTGAACGTGAGTGGCCCTCGAAACTCCCAGGACAAGACCACAGTGAGAATCTGAGGTGATTCTCCAAGGGACAAATGAAAAACAGGTCATGGATCTGAGCCACTAAAGGAGCCACTTTGGAGCACTACACAAGCCATTGAAAGAGCCACTTTATAGTATCTTTTAAAAACCTGTCTCTGCTGTCAGGGCACTGCTATTTTTGAGAGCCATGAACAACTTCCGTTGACATGACAGGAGGCTGCTATACAAACATGAAGCTGACAACTCATTTTAGGACATGTGTTATTAAAAATATAGGATATAAAAATCAATAGCTGCTACACTGGACACAAGTAAGTTACTTAACAAAGTGAAAACAGTAAATTCCCTTTATGGCAGCGCCACATGCTGCAATATAGATCAAACAGGTTTTGGTTTTCCACTTAAAACTGACAGGACTAAGATTATTAAAGGAAAACAAGTTCATCATCTTGTCTTTCCTGAGGAAGGGAAGAAAACTTCAAGCATACAGATCAAGTGCAGAAACCAAACAAAATTGAAAATACAGTCAGGAGGGAATGATTGGCAGTTACATGAGGAAACTAATCTTGTAAATGGACCAGAGGATGCTGAAAGCAGAGGCAGAGAAGAGGAATAAAGGGGGATTTAAGCAGATTGAGGCAGAACTCTCAGAAAACAAGGACTCCATATCAGAATTACTGTGCTTTTTTTAGGAACCTATTAGAATATGAGAAGTACTTAATTTTGCAGTGTGGATTAGTGATTTGACAATTTAACCATCCAAACATTTTAAACTGTGTTAGACAGAATCGCAGTCTGAAAAGAGAGGAAGTTATTCAGAAAAGCATTACAGTAAAACATGGAAATTACAAGTAAAAAAAGATTGAATGAGTTTCGAATAACTAAAATACTAATATTTGGTTCTGAATGTTGTGTTTTAACCAGCCTCCACAGATACACTAATGTAAATTATGTTCATGTGAATAGGGGATGCCACTAGGGGATCTCTTGAAGATACAGGGTCTGTGCCCAAACCAGCATCTCTCTGCTTCAACATGCATTGGAATTCAGATGAAAAACATTACTGTGGGGATAAAATAATAAAATCTCCACTGAAATGACAAAAAAGTAATGAGCTTTGTTAATTCCAAGTATCTGTTACAGCCTTTGTTGTCAATAACATCTACAGTCACTTCTATGTTGGGATTGTAATTTTATTATTTTAACAAGCTTGTAGCTATATGTTAAATTTTCAGAGTATTTGATAAAAGACTTTTACAGTTTTAATCAAAATCTATTAGTATATTTTTCAGCTGAGGCCAAGAAGTATTTTTCTGTGAAGAAGAACAGCATGTAGAAGCGAAACACTCAACTGTAGGTCACAGGTGGATACTTGTAATTTAATTATTAATAATGACAAAAGAATAACAATGTAGTTATTGAAAAGCTAGACTTACATATAACTCACAATATTATGTTTTAAAATATTATTTTCGTGTTTCAAAGTGTGAACTTTGCACGAGCATTTATGTTAAGGTTGATGTTAATGTTGTGATGCTACACACAAAAAGCTGAAATATTGTCCTAATTGGCATTATCTGAACCCTTTACAGGTGTGCCTACATTATTATATTGTCTTCATTTATTTTAATTTGCACATTTTCAAACACCCCTTTGCCTCATTCACTGCATTTACTATTTCAGACCTGCCAAAACTGGGATTTGTGCAAACAATGCTATTAAGAAGAGAAACAAGGAACTACTGGTTTATCAGTGAAACAAATTCCTGAACTGTGAAACATTTTCACCTGGCTGGTGGCAGGGCTGTATTTAACTGAGATAAAGGGCCTCAAGGAGGGCAATATGGTTAGAGGGCTTGGAAGAGTGCCTGGTTAATGGCTTACTTCGTATAGACAGGGAAAAGGAGGTCATGGTGGGGCTGCTAGTGGCACGAAAGGAGCTTTGATCTTCTCTGAGGAACAGGCAAGCTTATAACTTCTTTTGGAGACTCTGGTTTTATTTTGCAAGTAATACTTTGGTTCAGGCAACTTTAAAACACATCTATGGTTTAGTGTGATTATTTTTGCTTATAACTCCAAGGAACTTCTAATGGCAGAATGGAGGATGCTAGGAGAACCAGGGAACCAGCTTTTTCTTTCTTTCTATGAAGACAAATGTTTTTCTACAGAAGCTGAACTTAAGGTTAGTATTATACTAAAATAACATTCACTTCAAAGGAATTACAGGGGGAAGTACATAAAGTTATTCCTTCCAGGGGCTGTTTAAATATTGTGGTTTTATGGCAATAGCATAACTGTAATGATTCTTTGTAAATTAATGAGTGAACATCCCAAACCAGCTTGAAAAACCTACTGGCCTCTCTTTCTGGAAAGAGTACTTTAAAAATGATGTGTATTTTCTCCAAGGCTGCATGCGATTTTTTTTTTTTTCAGCCAAAGGTTTCCTTTGCTTGGCTCATTATGAGAGCTGTAGAATTGGGCCTCTAAGGGCACCTGTTACATGGCCTCAAACCCTGTTTGTGACCTTGCCTGGTTGCTGGGCAGTAACTTGTCACCAGTAACTTTTTACCAGCATTAAAAGCATTTCTCCTAGGAGACCTTACATGACCACAAACTTAGCAACATGAAGCTAAAATGCAAAACTGATAATGCTAAGCTAGGGCTTTAGAACTGGTGCTGCAAGGGTCACTAAACATGGTGATGTGAGAAACCTCTTCAGATGAGTTGGTGCTGACTGCTGGAGAAGGCAGCATGAGGCTGCAGAGAGAACAAGTTCATCTGATGCAGGACAGGCTGTGGGCATGATATTTGACAGCTGCAGTGATTGGAGTGGTCTGCTGTTTACATCCCTCCATAGCTGCTGCTTACTTTCTTCCTCAAATTTGATACCTGAGCTGTTTGTAAAACTATAAACCTGATCCACTTGACCAGCACGGGTCTCTGCTCCCTAACCTATTCTTAAGCTGTGTAAGGTAGCATGTGTGGCTCTGACTGAAATGGGAGGATGCAGTGCTCATCTGAGCATCTCAACTGGTAGTCTGAAAATAAGGTAACAAGCAGCTGGGGATGGTAATGTCTGCTCTGCACAGCTGCTGTGACAGAAGCACCCATCAAGAGGAATGTAGGGGCAGATATTTTTCAAATGTCCTCTTTCCTCAGAAGCAACAAACCCATGCTAATTCCTGGAGTGAGCTTTTCAGGTATCACTTAAAGGCTAATAAGGTTCAAATGAAATAATCAGAGGGACTTTTTTCCTTATTTCAGCTTTTAAGAAAGTAACTTTACTAGTCAAACAATGAAGTCTTAAGCTGGGCTGTGACTGACAGGCAAGCATTCTAATGCACTGAAGAGTCTACCCTAAAAACAAACTGGAAGTCAATCTCTAAAGTACCCCAGAAGATTGTATTAAACGTCAGTTGGTGTTTCTTGATGTTCAGTCTCCAGATGGGTTGCCCTGTTTCACCACACGGTGGTACACTCATTATTAGGATAACGATGGTTCTTCTACCCTGTCTTTCTGCAAACCTCTTCTTTCAAGAGGAGGTTGGTTTGTTGCAGAACCCCCTTTAAGCACAGATCTAGCAACAGCCCAGATGAACAGAAAATTAGTTCCTCCTTAGAGCTTTTCAGTAAGCATTTTCCCATAGATGGAATTTTTATTTTAAGCAATGCAAATAGCCAGTTTTTCACTCTCTCCTAAAATAGAATTTCCTTTGACTTTCCAAACCAAAGTGACTTGACATTAACTCTCTGCTTGCCCAGCAGGCTGCCCCTGGTTCGAATTTTCTGAATGGATTTCTGAATTTTCAGATGGATTTCTTGGCTCCAGGCACGTGTAACTTTCCTTTAGGAAAAGCTTAAGTCATGTGAAGTGAGGAGGAAAAAGGCATGCAGGCAGTCAGCTTAGGTGGGGTATACATCACTGGCAATTAAAAGGCAAGATCCTCCCCCATTTTATTGATACAATAAACAGAAAAAGAAGGATATAACCAGCTGTCCCAAAGATCAAATGAGCTTCTGACCAGCTACAGAATAGATGATTATGGACACAGTGTATCATACAGAATGACCCATAAAAATACTCTTCTGTAGAATTACTGGGTAGTAAAATCTCCTGCACTCATTCTCTCTAAGGGAACACAGTACTGCTTCTAGTTAGGTCAGCAACCCTTCCAATACAAGGAGTGGGTAACTTGTATAACCTGGTACTTTAGTGCACTGTTATCCCAAAGGCTGACTGAAAATAAAAATTTCTTGCTCTTATTTTTTTTTACCTAGTCCTGACATTCCTCCAGAAGAATGTTGCCTGACATTCTAGTCATTAACATAACCAACTCAAAGCTTCACTCACGGCTGAATTCCTGTGATACTGTTTCCTGTAAGTCACCTCTATACCTAACCACTTTGTCATGGTGATAACTCCTTTCAGGAGAAATCTGCCAGTGGAATCTCAAGGTCACAGTCACAGCTGAAAACCCTGGCTGTTGATCAGGATTTAGCAATATGCAGCTGAGATGTGGTTCCTACTGTTGTTCACAAGAACCTCAGTTACTCTCAGGTGTCTTTCTGGACAAAGCCTCTCAACAACCCTACTTGGACTACTTGTTTCTACTTGGCAATGATGACAAATGGCTTTGGAAACTTCATGGTGACACCCAATGGGTATATGGGGGTGTTCCCTCACAAACTGTCATCTATTCCTTATTCTCTGGGGTTGATGGCACACAAACCTCTTGCTTCTGTGGGTGGTCCTGATGAAGTCTCGGGTAAGAAGGCAGCCCCTGAAGACTGGGGTTTAGTGTTTGGAGCTCACTACTGTAGCTTCCCCCACATCAAGTGTCAATACATGGTCTTCTCCTTAAGATGCGTAGCAAATGTGTGACAGTCACTTTTTGTGTGCTTACAGAACTAACTTTTGATAAATAATGCAGGAAAAGACAGTTCAATATTGCCAGGTGGACCTTTTAACAGATCAAGATGTTTGCTACTTATTACCTGTCTCTGGGAACCTAGTGTATCTCATACTTCATACAAACTTTGACTATCTAGATGTAAACAAGTCATTGGTTTATGTTTAATGGAGAGTTTGAGCATAAAATTGAAGCTGTCTTAATTTTCCAGCTTAGAGATCAGGAAATAGAAGTCTATATTACATCAGTTGTGGAAGTCGAAGGCAGAAGTTGGAGTACAGTTATGAATGTCATGTAAAGTTTGGATTTAACATTCTTTCCACATTAACTTAAATTCTGAGGTAAGCGTGTAAGAGCAAGTCAAATTAGCTTCCATGTTTATTGCCTTAGCTAACAGAAAAACATTTTTTCAGAGGCACAGGAGACATCAGAAGTCTGTCTAAAACAACCAAAACAAAACCTACTCTGCACACTATATTTTATTTGGGGATTTTAGATGCCTTCCATGCATGTCTACATCTGTGTAAGCTTAGATTTTCTGCATGTGTTGGCTGCTAAGATGCACAGAGGCAGAGTAAGGTGTGGGGAAGAGACTATCAATGTTCACTTAACAGATTAAATGATTTCTGCTGTGTGAGAATGGTGTAACAGCTGTACCATAGGGCTCCAAGAATGTTAATCTCTGCCAAGGATGCACAGAGGCACAGGTTATTTTCCTTTATTTCCTTTGTATCATACTAAGTTAATTTTGCTAATGATAACTGCATTATTTGAGGTATCTTGTTAGGTCAGCACTAAGCAAACAAAAATACTGAAACTGTAATTCCACTGAAATGCTGGATAGCTCAGTTTTGAAGATATGAAAGGACAAATTCTAGACAAAATTCTAACAAAGTGGTACAGTAATATTGCTGACCAAAAAGAAACCCCCAAACTTCAGTGTTAACTAGCAACTGATTTGAAAATTTAAGGTGTATTCTCTTTTAGCACCTCACATTTCATTTTTCTCCTGTGCTGATGGAGATCTCAATGCCCCTTCTGCATTCAAAGGTAAAAAGCATCACTTTCCATGCTACAAGTGGACTAAAGTAAATCATAAATGCAGAAAACTTGACTGTAACTCATTCAGCCTTTCCATAAAAGGAACAAATTTAATGCAAATTGCTGTTTAAACTTTAATTTTTTTTAATGGAAGTGAATGAGCAAGGAGGACATGAAGTTTTTTGTGTTCACTAGGGAACCAGGCAGGCAACCCCAAACCTGGTAAAATTGCTCTTGCATTATTTGTAGATGTGTCTCGTGATTTATGCATAAGAAACAGGAGTCTGTGTTTAGCATGCCAGAACTACAGATGGTGCTGGAAACAATCCTGATACAGTAAAGATACCTTGACTATGGTGACGCTTAAATACAAAGTACAACCTGGCTAAAGCTTTTATGTGAAACTCTGTCCTCTTTGAAACAAAGGTCTCATGATGCTGCCAAGGTGTGAACTTACTCTGCAGTCAGAATAACTGGGAATGTGGACAACTCTTGCTTGTAAAGAACTCTAAGGTTTGTAGACAGGAAAGTAGCAATGAAAGTTCAACAACAGGAGACCAGTTTTTCAGATCATGTAAATTATGAACTCTATGTGTTAGATGGAAGAACATTCCAGTTTTTAGAAAAGAGAAACATGGGTGGGGGAGCACAAACTTGTTTTCTAGGATGTTTTAAAACTGCATTGGTGCAAGCTATGAGGTTCTGCTTTGGCTTCCAGTATACTGCCCATAAGCTGGGCAGCCCTGTTCTCTCTTTTAGTTGGGCAGTGTCTTCTTTTAACCCATGAATTTGGGTGATTCATCTTTTTATTGATTGCAAGAAGTCTAAACAGAGATCTGAGGATGTACACTGGAGGAAACCTCAAAACAAAGAAGGATTAAAGCCAATTAGAGCTGCTGTGTTGGTTTTGTAAATACTATGACACATGAGCATTTTAAGTGATTAAGTGGCTGGAGATAATATGGCCTAACAAATAACTTGGAAACTCTTGTTTGACAGGAGTTGCTGTTTTGGATTTCTCAGCCTTTGATTGCTGTATCAAACTAGTTCAAGGCTTCAGGGGCTATTCTAATACTCAATAAGAGTTTGTTCTTGACTACAGTTTCCATATGTACAGTAGAAACAAGGTATAAGTTGACAATAGAAGTCTCTGTCTGCAGAATAATATAAAGTTCACAAACTCTTAATAGTTTCTGGTATAAATATGCTCTCATTACAGCTCTGTCCGTTTAACCTTCTAAGAGGTTAATGCTCTGCCAGAATAATTTCCTAGACAGAAAAACAATGGGATGAGGAGGATTAGAAGATTGCCCAGGGAACTTTGAGCATTCCAGAAAGCAGGACAGTCTTGCCTACAGATGTTGGAGTGCCTGAGCTACAGATACAGGTTTATACTGACCACAAATTCTAGTTTCATAACTCCATAATTATTCTGACCTACAGTTAGTAACATCTCTTCATGCTTATGTTCCCCATACTAATTTGCTTCAGGAGACTTCTGAAATACAGTAAGACACTGCATAGCCTTAAATGGAAGTTAGTGGAGAAATTTATCCTAAACTGATAAATATCTGCTGGGCAGCTAACACTACAGAGATTCAATTGTGATGAGACTGTTCTGTACAAATAAAATAAGTGACAACTTGTCTGACTTGAAACATTTAAAATAGAAAGCAGTTGTGCTTACTCATATGTTGAGAAGCCAGACTTAGCACCTAAACTATGCCATGAGACCCAACTGAGGTGCTTGGGCTTTTTTTTTTCCTTGCTATTCTGGCTGAAACAGTACAGGAAGATGTGCATAAAGAAGCTGAACTGTGCTCCCTTGAGAGCTGGATGTGAATCTGCTCATGCAAACCATGACTGGGTATTTCTGATCTTCAGCATGGATGCTACATAAGAAAGCAAAGCACGTATGCTTTCCAAAGGTTGGCAAACCAAATTAAATAGGGTAAATGTCTGCAGTGTCCCCACTGTAGTGAACACAGTGCATTCTAATAAAACCCACTCAACTCTGCTAGTTTACATGAGAACTAATTGTCAAAGGGCCTGGTGGGGTGAAGCCATCAAAAAAACCCTAAAAAGCATGGGTTTGACTGTTAGGGAAATAAATGATTAATCTCACTTTTTAATGAGAGAGGATGCTAAGTATATTTACCAGTACATACTAACTCTAAAAATAAAAATGACAGTGAAACCCAAAGTATGTTTTGAAAGGGTGAGGGACAAGTGAAATGCTGTTCTGTAGCTTGGCAGCCTAACTGTCCCATCTTCTAGAGGAAGGAAAAAAAAAAAAAAAGCATAATCATATTTCAAGCACATGAGATAAGAGGACCAGCTGTGCACAAATACTTGAAAAATAAGACTTGGGTAGTATTCCAAAGGAATGGATCTTCAGTTACCAACTGAACTGATGCTGCTTATTCTGCTGCTTATTCTCAAACAAGTCTCCATTATCATAGTAGTAGATTACCTGTAGATACTAAGTTTAAGTACTGCTGTTCCCTTCAAAAAACTGCTGTTTCCCTTCAAAACAGGGAGCTGATGTACACCCTTAGAAGGTCTGTTAATGGATACTGTCTCTGAAGAAGTGACAAACTATAATAAAGCTTTTGCTGGCTGCTTTCAATTTTATTGCAGCATACTTACTGGACTGTCAGTGTTCAGTTTTAACTGGTAACATAAAAATTCTTAGGACACGTATAATGAATATCCTCACTTGCCTGCCAGTATCAACTATTTCTCCATTAGTTTTAATCTTTTTAAAATAACAATCTACAAGAAGAGGAAGTAAATGTTTCTGTCTTGAATTTCAGGACGTGAGCCACAACATGTTTCTGCACTAGTGTCATATAGGAAGGAAAGCATACCTCTGCATTAGAGGGTGGACTTAGCCTGTAATTTAATTGCCACAGCAGCATGTCCCAATCAGTTGGAAAGCTTCTAATTAACCTCTTCCCAGGAGCCCCAAGGAAACAGAATTTGAGGAAACTTTGATTACTCAACATGAACTGGATTTCCAGCTAGAGTGCCTGTTCTTGTGTTAAAGCAAGCAAGCATCTTAGGAGCCTGCTTGCTCAATGATGCTTTCTGCCCTATCAGCTGATCTTGCCACACATGGAATCTCATACACACAGATCCCAGGCATAGTACTGTGCTAGTTTCTTGTCCTTAAACAAGTTCAGTTTGAAGTACCACATTCACAGGGTGTACTTCAGTTGGCAAGTTGAACTCCCCTCCTGGGAGCAGAGGAAAATGTGTTCAAGTACTCAAAGTATAAAAGGCTTTTCAGAACATGTTTCTCCCTTTCTGTTAAGTAAATGATCACACTGAGTAGTAGAGTGGGTGGAAGATAAAGCATATCTTTAAAACATAATGCTCTCTAGAATACATGCTCATGCCTAGAGAAGGAAGTGGAAGCCTGAGCTGCTGCCTGCCTTGCAGCAAGCATGGTCACATCTGGGCAAGAGGAGTTTCCTGTGTGGATGGTGCAGTGTCTCCAGGCCTCCTCTCATAGACCAGGAATGTGTCTGTTCAGCAACTCTTCTGGTTTACTAAAGGCATACATAGATGTTTTTTCAAATATTTTAATTTGCTAGAAGTTCCAGTTCTGAAATGTTTGAGAAGGAGGAATGTTTCTCTAGACTTCATGTACCTGGCCCCTCTGACAACTACTGAAGTGCTCTAACATGTTTTTGGAGCAGTGTATTCAAGGTTTTTCCCAAGAATGTCCTGTCAGAAGTAAAACTGATACCAATTTCAAGGACAAGCAAAGGAACACTAAACTTGAGGTACTTCAAGAAAGAAGTGCAGAGTATTTCTACTAAACCTTCTTGTCCACAGTATAGCTGCTTGAGACAAGAGAAATTTACCTTAGGTTTGTCTAATGTCCTTCCTCTCAATGAGCTAAAAGTATTTTCTATTCAAGCCAACAAGCAATAAAATGGGTTATTTCATCCAAAGCTGGACAAAGGCCTGCATGCAAATTCTGCTAACCAGCAAAGACTATATACCAGCACATGCAAAAAGCACTTCAAAGTCTTTTTGCCAGGCATAACTTTCCAAGTATTCCTCTCTTGTACCAACAGCTTTGTCTGGTCTTGTCAGCTTATTCTTTTTCTAATTGCTGGCACAAGAGGCTCTTGAATAGTGTTTTGACAGCTGAAATGTTACATCTTCATAAATAAAAAGAACTGTTAATAGAGCTGGTGCAGAAGCAAAGGAACCAGATGCAGTACTAAAAGTTGGGGGAGGGGACAATGATTCAAAAGTTGAGAAGCATCTGCTTATAGTTTGATAGCAGCTATCTGTCTAAATCCAACGTAGAAAATGAGATCCTGTTATACCTGGAGATGAGAACCTCCCTGGTTGCAAGCACACAAAAAACTGATTAGAAATAATAGTATCAGATCAAGAGGATATTCTCTCCATTTCTGTCCTTTTACTGTAAAAAAGAAAAAAAACCAAACAACCCACAACAATTTTCTGATGTCTGAAGGTCAAGCTAGCAAACTTGTGCTTGTGTTCCAAGCTTAGAACCTGCTATAGTAAGATATAGTAGTTTTATTCTATATTTTTTTCACCTTTAGTCTGCACACAGGCCTTTAGGTTGAGCCTTTCTTCACTGAAATCGTGGCTTGAAAGGGTACACATAGAATCTGATTCTCCTCTAAGCTTAGTTCTATCTCATCAGTGTTAAATTCATATTCAGATAACACAGACACAAACTAAGAATACTTTTTGAAACACACGAGGTGAAAAGTTTAAAAATAAACTGCACAGAAAGGCACAAACACATAGAGTATGTCAGTGTTAACAATAAAAGCTATTTGTATGACAAACCGTGACCAGTACCTTATGGTATGAAATGGAACCAAGGCACTGAGCTGCTTCTGGACCTGGAGACCAGGTATATTCCTCTCCCAGCAGAGGTGCCTAAGCACAGGCCGGAGGGGAAGGGATCAGATCCTCCGGGAACCGAGGGCACCGAGCTACCTCACCTGCCCTCTGTAAGCTGTGCCCAGCCGGGGGGCTCCCGCTGCCCGGCGGCCGCCGCCTTCCTGCCCAGCCCCGCACCTCCGAAGCCTTGGGGCCGGGGAAGCCGCAGCGGCCGCCGCTCTGGGGGTTTTGGCCGTAGCCTGTCACCACCCCGATGGGGACAAACCCCCGGCACGCCGCGTCTGACAGCGGCCCCCGCGGAGCATGGGCGGGCCCCAGCGCTACCGGGGATACTTCCCGGTCCCCCCTTCCCGTCCAACGGGAGGAACGAACACACACCCCCCGCCACCGGAGAGGGAGGACGCCATCGGAACAGCCCAGCCNGTACCAGACCTACAAGATGCTGCCACAGCCCCGAGCTGCTCTCAGCCCTGACCCTCACTCCCTCGCACCCGCCACTGGCCGGCGCAACCAACCCGAGCGGCCTCACCTCGCCCCGCCCCCCTACCCTCGGCTCTGGCCAATCACCCGCTGCCGCCACACCTCCGCCCCGCCTCCTGGTGCAGGAAGGACGGCGCAGCTGGCCAATCAGACGGCGAGACAGCTCTCCCCCTCCCCTCCCTTATTCAAGGGCGGCTGCGCAGCGGTCGTTAAGGCGGGCGCCGCGGCGGGGCCTGACGTCTCCGGGAAAGGGGAGTCACTGCGGGACGGGGCTGTCCCGGCCCTCCCCTCCGCTCCCCTCCGCCGCTGGGAGGGTGCGGGCGGGACCGGCGACGGAGAGCGGGCTTCCCTGCAGGGGGCGGTAGGCCCGGGTGAAGGGAGGCCTCGGGGGCAGGGTGGGTACCACAGGCCCGGTCAGCACACGTCCCACCGGGACAACCCCACCGGGACAACCCCACCGGGTTGTGTTCCGGGCTGCGGGAGCTGGGCTGGCGCTTCTCCTCACACAGTTCTGGGGGGGAATTTGACTGCCGGGCTGCTTGGCGGCTGCTCAGCTGAGCTCCAGCCATCAGTTTGGGTGGTACTGGTGATGTCATCTGAAACAAGTAAAATTTGGGGGAAAAAAATCATATAAAAGAAAACAGAGAGACACGTGGAAGGAAAACAGACCTTACCTAACACCGAAACAGTAAAAATGAGAGAAAACCCGTGTCCCAAGAAGTCCACAGCCTGTCCTTGAGGAGGCCTGCAAGACAGATGTGAGGGAGCACTCCTCACCACTTGGTTATAGCCTTGGGCACCAGGCAGAAAACACTGGATAAGTGTATTTATCCTATTAATATCATAATATTAATGTGCTATTAGCACACTAAAATACCCACCCATAGGCTAGAGGGACCCCTCCTAACATAAAGCCCCTTACTCTTAGAGCATGTGTAGTGAGATAAGCATTGTCACTTTAAGTGGAAATGGAGAACTAGTTAGCCAGGCAATCGTGTATACAACTGATGGAGTATTATTGGAGAGAAAGCAATTGTACATGTTTTCTGAGTGTAAAAGGAGCCTTGGTGTTTCAAGAAGCTGAGTTTGTTTTGTGGAATACCATCTAGCTCCCTTTTTCTGTGCAGAACTGGATATTAAAGTAAATATTTTGACGCTGTGGATCATCTTGCACACTGGGTGACAGACCCCACTTTTGGGACAACACTGGGGGCTTGCTGTGTGCTGGCCCAGAGTATCTCCTGCACACTAAGGCCAAACAGGACCAGTGCTAAGGATTTAAAAATACTTTCTTTTCCATGTAACAAAATAAGTCTTCTTTGTACTGGAGAAGTTTGTGTAACAAAGCAGATGGTGGGGGAAAGTCTCTGGTTTGTTAGCACATCCCAGAAGACACACTATTCTTTAATATGAGCACAACAAATTAACTCCTCTGCTAACAATCTGAGTGTAGCTAATACAAAGCATTAATAAATTATGAGTAAAATAAACACAGCAGTTGTAATCCTGGCTCAGAACAGGACCAGGGAACAATCGGTGCCATCAATACACTCATGGCTACACTTGCCTCCAGATCAGTCACTGTACAGGCTGGGAGAACATCAACATTAATAAAGGTCACGTTTAATGCATAAGGACAAGGCTGCTGCCTGTTTAACCAATAAGAGGTCTTAATAATAAAACCAGCATTTATTTCCTTGATGTATGTGATCCATGCTCAGTTGCACACCCAGTGTATGAACTGAGGGTATGAACAGATCAATCTGAATCCGGGCAGAGTGCCAGGGCTACGCCATGCTAATATGTATCCATCTTTCATTAGGAATTCTTCTTGGGTTTTAGACAGGCTGTGTAATTGCATGCTGTCCAGGGAAGAGGGCCTAAAGATCACTGAGGAGAAAAGACTGACAGGGAGACAGGGCAAGCAGGATGAAAAGCAGACCCGAAGAAGGCAGAAACAAATGGCTGCGTGGGGGAGAGCCTGCCAGGTGGAAGTATGACATGCCAGTTTACACAAGACATAAGGGACTCACTCCTGCCTCTGTTCAGGATCCTGGAGATGAAAGAGCCAAAGACCAAATGGATCTCACAGTGAGGAACTCTTGCAGCACTGGAAGGCTTCTTTAGCACAGGGGTAGGAGTTTTTCTAGAATTTAGGTTTGGGTTCTTTGTGTTTTCTGGACGAATTGCAGAGTTCCAAATTCAACTTGCTGTGCAGGGGAGCACAGGCCTCTTATTTTTGAACTCCTGAAAACGTTGAAAGAGCTCATGGGTGAAGTGTGAAGGTCTTGTGACTGCTCCAGGCACAAGCAACAAAAACACACCATAACTCAGAGAGTGACAGAAACCCTGGGATTTCTCCTCTCAAAGTCCTTTGGCTGCACTAACACAACACCCTTGAACATATTGGCTTTCCAATCCACTTGGAAGAAAGTTTCTGCGAGTCTCATTAGACCTTGGTGCCACTTTATACTGAAAACTTCATCTTTGCTTTCACATCTCTGGCAGCTGTGACAGTGTCTGTGATCACAAGAAGCCTCCAGTCTGCATTCTTCCCCAGGAGTTCTTCTCTCAAGGTGCAGATAAAGGATCTGGTGTTTTTTTCAGTGTAACTGGGACATGGCTTCGTTAGCTGGGGCTGATGTGTATCTGCAGCCACCCAGATGCACACACGTCTCCTGGCCTGGCCAAAGAGTGAGATGAGAGTCCAGTGAGCATCACAGTCTGGATCCTGGGAAATGCAGAGAGCTTGACAACTTGTTCATCTGGAGGTGGGAGCTTCCATCACCCCGTGCTCTGGAAATGTGTGCTAGAAGTTGGCGGGGGCAGAAACCTGGAAGGAGAGAACAAGTGGATGAAACATGGTGAAAGCATACACATATGAGGAATGAAACTGCACCCAGAACCATGACAGCATTTGCACAGCCCAGCTTACCCCCAGAGGTAATGGCCCCTAGTTGTGTGGGTGCACCTCCTCCTGGTCTAAGATGGCTGCGGTGCCAGCAGTTGATTTTAATTTGCTTTATATTGTTGAGAAGTAAAATTATGACAGACAGTTTAGGAACTGAATCCTAATCCTGGTGACTAAATCTAGGCTTGTGTATGATTTCTCAATACAGTGTGTGTTATGGACATTACCAACATAGGTAAGGTCCTGTGTTGTCTTACCATACCTCTTTTCACAAGAGTTTTTGATTTAAAGCACCTTATTTATGAAAGGTTAGGGAAAAGATAAGAAACATGGAAGTGCCTGCTTTTACTGTTGGTCCTCTCCTTGGTGAGGCTGAGTGGTAATTTTTTTGACAATGACATATCAAAATTATTAGGATGTTTGGAGGAGAAGAACCAGCTCCATGATCATGTCCCAGGGCACTGGGAGGTGCACACCTGGGAGGGGTGAAGGTGCTGCTGCTGGACTGGCAGGCAGGAGGCAGGCAGTGGCAGGATGAGCAGACAGAGACACAGGGTGGAGAAGAGCCTGAAGAACCAGACACAGAACTTGGTGTGATGGAAGTGGCAGGACAGAGGGGTGTCACTGTGTGTTAACCACACTCTTCTGTCCCTTACAGGTGACTTTACAGCCTCATGCCTTGGCTTCTGACCAAGAGAAGCCACGTTCTCAAAGCCTCTGTCTGGGGCTCCACAACCCCACTTCTTGGGGACATTACTCTTGATTTATGGTTTCTTTTCTCAGGTAATGCAGGGAAATAAGGTGAATTATGTCCTGCCTAAAAGGGACATGGATTGCAGAATCACAAGGTAAAGAGATGGGGTGAGTCAAGAGATAATGCCAACATTAAAAGATAAAAAGGATTAACATCTTCCTGCACGCAGAAAGCTGCGTGGGTGGACCAAAGAGGTTGCAAAAGCAGTTTAAAAGGCAACAAGACAGCTGGGCATCACTGTGTTTTTCTCTTTAAAAAACCAAGAAATCCATCCTAAAAGCTGAGCTTTGCTGACACTACTCCAAAGTCCATGACAGTCAGGTTGGCTGTTTGTAGTCAGGAGGCATCAGGACAGCCTGACCACTCACCTTCCTGGCTGACCTACATGGTGCTAACAGCAAAAATGATCCATGGGAAATTGCTCACAATCATCATTTCTATTTCTATTTCAGCCTAGGATTTCAGCTCTAGCAACTCTTGAGGCAAATGAGGCCACACTCTCCTTGCCCAAGGCAGCTGCCCCAGCTTGTCTGGGGGATGACACGATCCATGGTGGAGGGCCCATTTAGGATGTGATTAAAGAGGTAATTCTCCTTCCCTGTGTAGATGAGATCTAAGCGTGGCTTAAGTAAATTATGGAGTGGCTTGTTATAGCCCTGGCTGAGTTCCCTCCCTGTGCAGGGCCTAGTGTTTTACATCCAATTTGCTGTGAATCCCAGACTGTCACTACAGCATCCCAACATGTGCATCTCTGCACTTGTCTGACACCCGTTCTGTAGAAGATGTGACCCCAGGGACCCACTGCAAACGGCTCTGAGGTGTGGGATAAGCCTCATCAGTTTTCCTAATACTTTCTGATGTTCATTCCCTGAAGGCTCCCTCGTCCTGGCAGTGTCCATCTGTGGTTTGATCATCAGGGACCAGCTGTCAGAAAGCCAGAGCACTTTTAACACAAGCAAACTTAAACTGCAGTGTGGCACAGACAAGTGTGCAGACCTTGGGAAGGTTAACAACCCCAAAACCCCTCTTGTTTCTTCCTTCTCGAGAGTCTTTTGGCTCCTGATCTGTGTCCTGGAGAGGATCTCTACTCCTCCAGCTCCCTCCCTGCCCCTTCACATCACAGACTGAGCTCAGCCTTTTGGTTTGTCACTTTTATGGGCCCTTTGGAGTTAAAAATCACTTCTAGCACCTCATGATCTTCCACCCCATCTCTGGGCATTTTTCTGGAGTAAGGGGTTTGGTAGCCTCCATCTTCCCACCCTGTGCAACTGTTTGACCCTTTATTGCTCTCACTGGCCTCACCTCAGCTTCTCGGGCATTGCCGGGTTCTTTCCATAAAGTGGAAGATTTCATCCCTCCGGAGCCTGTGGCATAAGCAAGGACTCGGAAGAGGAGTGGGATCTGTACCTGTGAAACAGAGCCACGTGGCCGTACCCTCGGAACAAATGACAGCAGTGGCCCTTCGCACAGGTACTCTGGAGTGACAAAAACCCCGCGACGCTTCCCCAGCACCTCACGTCCCTGGCAGAGCAGCAGCAACTTCTCTCGCTTGGAATTAAACTGCAGCTCCGGGCGCCTCAGCCGGCGTTTGCTCCGGGGCTGCTGTGCCATAACTCAGCGAAAGCCGCCGCCAGCACACCCAGCCCGCCGTCCACTGCTCCAGGGGACCGTCCACTGCTCCAGGGGACCCGGTCAGCCTCGCCCCCGCCGCGAACGAACCTTCACCGGTCTCAGCGGCCCGGTTGCCGGGGGATGGCGGGTCCCAGCGGCCGCCCGGGGGCGGAACGTTCCGGGCGCGGCCGCGCGTTCCGGNCCCGCCCGCCCGTTCGCGCACCGACCCTTTCTCTTTCCCTCTCCGCGGTCCGGCGCTGCCGGGCGTGCGGCTCCCTGAGCGGCGAGCGGGGATGGAGGCGGCGGTGAGGGGCGAGAGGGCCCCGCGGCGGGACCCCGGGTGAATCAACCCCTGCAGCGGGGCTCGGCCAGCCCGGTGGGGAATGACTGCCGCCCCGGTGGGGCCCAAGGGCTGTGCTGGGGGTCTGCGGTGCCGGGAGGGCCGGGAGGCTCCGTTCAAGTGCTTTCCATTTGTATTTCAGTCGCTTCTCACCAGGGTGAGGCGGTTGTAAGAGCAGCGAGGTGATAGGGCTGTGCTGGCACACTCCAGTAGCAGCGCAGGTGTCTTAATGCTGCAGAGGAAAAGGGGAAAGAATTGTCCTTCCTTTCCTGGCAGGGCATGGGTGCAGCCTGTCAGTCTCTCGTAAGCTCCTGCACCCAGGTGTGCTTTGGTTGCCTGTGAGGAAGGACGATGGCACGGATGGGAACCGTGAAACTTGGCTTTCATTCCCGGATTCTCGGTCCTTGTACTCTCCTGAGAAAATCGTATGTCCTCTGTGTCTGTTCTCCACCGGAGAGACACACTGGTGTATCCCCAGGTGCAGAAGGAAGCCACATGGAGTGCTAAGGATTTCCCACTTGAAGCTGAGGTACCATTCCTCAGCTATGACAAGGGGTGGCAGTTTTACACTAGAACAGGGTTGATTTAGATTAGATATTAGGAAGAAATTCTTTACTGTGAGGGTGGTGAGACACTGGATCAGGTTGCCCAGGGAAGTTGTGGATGCCTCATCCTTGAAATGTTCAAGGCAAGGTTGGATGGGGCTTTGAGCAACCTGGTCTAATGGAAGGTATTCCTGCCTGTGATAGGGGATTTAGAGCTAGATGATCTTTAATATCCCTTCCTACCCAAACCATTCAATGATTTTCTTCAGTCAGGCTGCATGTGTGCCTCTAGAATCCCAAAGAAACTTTTGCAGTGATAGCTGAGAAATCCTTGTGGGAAGAGTACAAAAGATTGCCCACTCAGGTTGGGACCATTTGTACCTGCAGGTGTAATTGAATGGAGTAAAAGTGTATTTTAAGAGGTTGACTAATAGAGGAAGCAGGCTGTGTTCCCTTCACAAGTCTGAATTTGGTTAGGCATGGCAAAAGAGCACAAAAATCTGTGTGACTGTATTACCCCCACAAGGGCAGATGTGATCCCAGTGATCATGCAGAATGAGATAACTTCTCTGTGGTTTTTTTTCACCAGAGTAAAGATTATGTGCTATACTTGATCATTATCTGTTGCAAACACACACACACACACACACACACAAACCTTATCTGCAGCATTCTTTGTTTTGTGTTTGAATCAATATGCTTCAAAGTTTTTTCCTAGTGGTTTGTAAACAATCAACTTATTTTGTTGAGTTTGTTAGTAAATAGTGTTTACATTTCAAAAGCAACATGTGCTGGGAGACACCATGCACACCAGAAATGTCAGGCAAGGCTGCAGACAAAGACCTCTCTTTATGAGGACTTAAATGGAGCCTTTGTAGAAAGGGTATTTTTATCACTTAAGCCTTTCAGTTAGCCCAAAACACTTTAACTGCACAACCTAGACTGGTAAGCTACTTAGAGGCCATAGCTCTTTTTGCCTTTTAGGCTCAGCAAGCAATAGGAATTATGTACACATATATAGCTGGTGTCAAAGGAAAAGGTGTAATGTGTGGGCTTACAAGGTGGACCAGTTCTCCACAGAGAATAAATTAGTTGCTGCTTTGAAGCTGTGTAAGGAAGAAGTCTTGGCTCACCTCTAATAGGCATAATAATAAACATCTTTGCAGTTGACATTATTTGGCAGCATCAGTAGGAAGAAAAGTTTGAAAACAGCATGGAATCCAAGCTCCTGCCTATTAGCAGGAATAGATTCTTTCAGGGGACTGACCAGACAGTCTGTAGAAATTTTGCTCAGATGCTGTGTGAATTGGTTTTGATCCCCAGATAAATCAGAGTTGAACCTGGCCTGCCCTATGAATGCTGAAAAACTCTGCTGGCACCAAAATGTTGCTGTGCTGAGCGTGCCCTCTGATCCACTGCCAGCCAGAATTCAGCAGAGAAGAAAGGATGTACTTAATGTCATGTTCTTTTACTGACAGATTGAAAACCTAGAATGGCAGGAGAACAGAAACCGTCCTGCAATCTTCTAGAGCAGTTTATTTTGCTAGCCAAAGGTACAAGTGGCTCAGCACTGACTGCTCTTATAAATCAAGTGCTGGAGGCTCCTGGAGTTTATGTCTTTGGAGAGCTGTTGGAGTTAACAAGCGTGCAAGAGGTAAGAGAGTTCTATGCTGATTCCCCTTCTTCTCTCACATGCTGTCACAGTTTGTGAAATTTCTGTGCCAGGAAGGGCCTGGTGTGACTTGCCTCACTTCTGAGATATCTGTGATTCATGTTGCTCTTTCTTGTATATATTGGATGTTAAAAAATAACAGGGTAAAGTTTTGTTACCTTAATGTGATTGCTAATACAGCAAAAATCTTGCAGCAACACATTATCAGTTCTAAGAAGGTACCTAGCCAGGCAACAACAACAAAAAAATCCCTTTCTATGCCTTCATTGTCCTGGAAAGCACAGCCTCAGTGCTCCCAAAGTTTTCATGAGCAAATGTCTAAAGTATCAGGCCTGGGTAGTCACCAAATCCCAAATATTTCAAACCAAGGTGGAAAGTAAGTTCCAGAGTTTTTACTGAGAATACCTCACCAGCACCCTTCTCTAGTATAGTGAGGGAATATAAGTTGAGTATCTCTGCAGCTGGGCTACACAAAGTTTTGTTTTCCAAACAGGCTCTTGAATCTGCTGAAAAATATTTCTGAGGTGATTCAGCATCACATCCCAAGTACATTTTTTTCATGGATCTGTGTTTAGCAAATAGCATTAAACCCCCCACTCAATAAAAATCACTGCTTGGTGCTGCCATTATTCTCATGAAGTGTTTGTTTGTGAGGGGATTGCTGTTACTTTCAAATGCAAGCAACTTAAAATGTTCTATCTTGCTTTGCTTTGATGTTTTTGTGGCTCTGCAGGTAAGCTGTTACTGCTTTCCCAGTAATAGCAAGGGTGCTTAACTACCTGACACCATTGCCTTCTTGGTTGTCACATGATGAGAAGAGCTGCCCCTGTAGGCTGTCAGCTGAAATTAAGAGTTGCCTTTTTCTTTTGCTTCCTATGGTGCCACACAAAGCAGTTGACAGTCCAACTTACAGTTAAGTTCTGGTGCATAGAAATGGCTGGATCATCCTTACTCTGGAACTGCTGAAATCTGCTGCAGCTCACAAGGCCTTAGAAAGGATCCAGCTCTTTAAGATTTGGACATAAATGCTTTTCTGAGAACTTCTTGTCCAATGCAGATTTAAAAGATCCTCTGGAGAAGTTGCCTGCCTACCAGTGTTGTACTGGCTGTTACTGTGTTACATGGAATTTCTTTTGTTTACTTCCCATCCAGCTTGCTGAAGGGTCTAATGCTGCTTACTATCAGTTGCTGAACCTGTTTGCATATGGAACATACCCTGACTATGTAGGTAAGAGACTGCTGCCTCTTTGCAGAGTTGCCCTTTAGGACTGTCAGAGGCAGTTCTTTGCTTTCTGCTGCACCTGGTGTAGTGTGACTGAGTAAAACTGTCCAAGGACACAATTTGTTTGGGAGGAGAATTTTTCATAGGGAGTCTCTTGGTGATATCTTCTTTTTAACTGCTAAAATGTGAAGGGACTATGCACTAGAGACTGTGGTGGTTTACTGGTTTGGATTGGACTGCAGCACTGGATTGAAGTGGTCTGTACCAGTATTCATTGACATTCACAGGCCACTTACCTCTGCAGAGTGTAGTTTCAGACATCTGTTTGAAATTTAGATGGTACTGGTTATGGAAGCTGCAGAAAATTTGGACAAAATTGTTCTGTATTATTTATAAAAACCTATGTGGTTTATGGGATAACCTTTTGTTCTGTGATGGCATTGCTGAAACAGAAGGAAGCATTACTTAGCTAGAATAAAGATTGAAATAACAACTTTTACACAGCTTCAGAAGGACTGTGTGTGAATCATCATAGTATCTGTCCGGATGTGCTTTTATCTCTGGTGCTTATGCTTCCATTCTGCTACAATTTAATACTTCATTTGTGGGTAGCAACCTAATTCAGACCATTACAGAGTGTGACAAATACTTCTGTCATGGTGCTGGTTATCACTGTGGTAGGTGAGCTATATAGTTCCTGTAAGGACAAGTGGCATCTCTAAGTGCATGGACTGGAAATTCCAGTGGCCGTGGAGCAACACGAGCCTCATGAATTCTGTGACTGATTAGGATTGTTTGCTGTGCGTGGATCTTGTGTCCCAGCATGTGACAGCACAGTTTGCTCTTCCTTTTCTAGTGAAGGAAGAGAACTGGGGAAAAAGTAATCAAAATGTAGAGCAATGAATGAGATGGGAGAATTTGAATGGCCCTGAAACACTAATTTCTATTAAAGCAGTTGTTTTAAAGGGTCTCTTTGCTTTGGAAAGCTGCCACTTTCCTCTCTGTTTTTAAATATTCATGAGGCACATGAGTATAATACAATGACAATGAGGCCATGTAAGTATCTAGATTGATAATTTCTCCTCTCTTCCTCAGCGTAGTACTTTACAATTCCAGCCCTAAATTCTGCAGCTCTTCAGGGAAATAAAACCCACTGTATTTACAACCAGATCAGCAAAGGGGGGAGATTTTGTTCTGCCAGCTCTTTAATGAAATAAAAATTATTTGGTGGTAGAAACAAAACATTGACCAACTGTTTTGCCAGGACACAACTTCTGTAGTTATAAATTACATTCTAATTCCAATACCAAGAGTTATTGGAAGGTGTGTTCATCTGTCATCGTCATCATCAGCTCTTCTTACCCACTGGTGAAGGAGTTCAGCCTTTTGGGCTTTAGTGTAATGTAATTAGACTGAAGTTTTGCAGCCTGGATTGGGTAATGCTTGAAGGGAAGTCCTGAATCTTGTCTTTTTAACATTAACAGCAAACAAAGATAACCTGCCTGAATTAACAGCAACTCAGAAAAACAAGCTGAAACATTTGACAATTGTAAGCCTGGCTTCCAGAATGAAGGTAAACTGTATTGATTGCAGTCCTCTTTTTGTTTGTTTTCTTTTGAAAATGGCATTGATTTCATTGCACTGGAGTTGTGTTGGACTGCGTGAGTAGTCTCAAGAATCCAACAGCTGTGAAAGTATCTGTAAGGCAGAGTTTTCTGTCACGGTGCATTTGGAACATTAACTTAGTGAACTTCTGTGGGTGAGATGTGAGGGTGTCTGAGCTGCCATGCAAATCGGTCACTGAGGGCTGGGAAGTTTGTATGGCTTCCTTTGCTGCTTGGGAGGGAGAATCAGTCTGAAAACCACTGACTTCGTGTTCTGGAGAAAACTAGTCACTGCTCTTGGTTTCTTCTACAATCCCATTACCTTTTTTCTCCAGAACATGCTATGTCAGAGCTTCAGGAATTACCAAAGCTGTGTCAGAGTATTACACAGCCCAGCAGCAGATGTGTGTTCTGTCGTGCTCCAGCACTGCTGTACCTGTAGGCTGAAGCGTGGGATGCAATAAGTGTTTGGACCTTGACCTTCTGAGACTTAGCTGTTCATTTTGGCTCTAGGACTGTTAACTTATTCTTGGACTTGCTGTTTTTAGTGCATTCCATATTCTGTGTTGCTGAAGGACCTGGATATGAGGAATCTGAGGGAGCTGGAAGATCTGATCATTGAAGCGGTTTATACAGATATTATCCAGGGGAAGCTGGATCAACGGAACCAGGTGCTAGAGGTGGATTTTTGTATCGGCAGAGACATTCAGAAGAAGGACATCAGTAATATTGTCAAAACACTCCAAGAATGGTGAGGCAGTCTCTCCACCTACCTCGTACATAGCTTGTTGTGTCTTTTTCTTATTCATCAAAGCTTCAAGCACTGGCTCAGTTTCACCATGCCCCATTCATCAGGAGCCTTATGCTGTAAGTAGGCACTTGGAGGAGTAGGCTGCTAGACAGGTTTCTGAAGATCCCACATAGGATTCAGTTTGTGTTGTGTACCAAGTCAAACTGTACTAGGTCTTGAGATTCTTCTCTGTCTGTTGATTTTACATGGGAGAACCCTAGTGAGGTGCCAAGGGCCTTTTAAAACAGACAGGCCAAGCTGGACTTGAGGTCTTATGGTGGGAACTATTCCTCTTTCTGCTGCTACACTTGATACAAAACCAGAAATGTTACTTTTCAGCCTTTCACTTTGATGAGAACTACATGGGCAAATTCTAGAGACTCTCAGTTCTTCAAAGGGGATGTCTCAAGTTTGAACTTTCAGACGCCTTTGCCTTCTTGTTCCTGCAAATCCAGGCTGCATGCAACTGTATTGGGACTGTGGTTCTATCTTTTTGTACGTTTACCAGGAAGTTGCTTCTCATCTTGTAGGATTCCCTTCCCACCCAGAGAAATTCCCCTGTAGATGTGGAGCCTGTGACAGGTTCAGAGCTGACTGGGATTTGCTTCCTAGTTGCTATGGTAATGTGTACATGAAAAGTAATTAAACTGCTGGGCAAATATGATGTCCTGAGGTGGGTTTTTTTGCTTCTCTGCTCCAACTCCCTCAATCCCATATCATTGAGAGGGCTCTGGGTGCTTTGAGGACCTGAAAGGTTTGGAAGGAAACAATGAACCCACTGCCAATTCCCTTTCTGTCCTCTCCAGTTAGGAGTTCTATGTTGGAGGAGTGCTCTTGTCTTTGGAACAGAGCTTAACAGGCTTAACAGGCAGGGGGGCTCTCTGAATTTGACTGTTTTTGTTTTATTTTAAAGTTTTACTTACCTTTGAAAAATGCATCCTGGCTTAAGCAGTAATAATGATTAAAAAGGATGTTGAAAGTTCATCAAACCTCTGCTTGCTTTTTGCTGGTCAGGTAAGAGCTGGAGTAGGTAAAGAATAATGTGAAATGCATTAACCAAAGAGCAAAGCTTTTCCTTGCCGGCTTGTTTGAATTCTAATCTTTAGCAGGAAGTATAAATTTCACAATCTCCTAAACTGACAGGCAAGCATGAATCTTCAGATTGTCTAATAGAGCTGCTCCACAGAGAACTCAAACACTGTTTGACATTGTTTGTGTCTTGCAGGTGCGATGGTTGTGAATCGGTTCTTTTAGGAATTGAGCAGCAAGTACTTAGAGCCAACCAATACAAAGAGAACCATCACAGAACACAACAGCAGGTAGAGATGGAGGTGGGTACAGAGTTACTTCAGACTGCTCTATGCTTTTTGATAAATGTTTGTTTACTGAAGAAAATAATCTGGTAACACCTGCTTGGCAGTCATGGCTTCTCTGGAGTAGGGCAGCAATCGTGCAAATCAGATGTGCTGGTTTGGAGTAGGAAGAAAATACATCTGCTGCCGTGTGCTAGAAACACCACAAATATCAAGTTTACCTACTCTGAGCAGGCTGGAACTTCCTGCTATAAATTCTTAGAAGTTTAGGCTAGGTGGCTGTACTAGCTACAGTTTCCTGAGTTGATAAGATCTTGGATGCAGTTCTGTTCCTTTTGTACACAACAGGCAGGAAGGAAAAAAACCCCAACAGTTAACTGTTTTAAACCAGAAAGTGTAGCTAACAAAAATTTCTTAAATCTAATGGGTTTTGCAAGAAGTGCCGTCGGCAGCTTCCTTCGGGGGCTCGGGGAATCTTTTCTCTTCAAACCGAGCGGGGCGCTGGCACGACCTGGCAGCACTCCTGCCTCTGTGTCGTTTGCAGCTCGGCAGTAGATGGCAGCACAGGCTCGCGATTTTAGCCCTTGCTGCTGTGTGAGAACAAATCTTGGCTAATACAGCTGTAAAGGTGAAAATGGTCCTCCCGAGGCACTTGCTCAGGGTTTATTTCTTGCAGAGTGCTGCATCCCTGCAGGTTTATGCTTGCCTTCTGAAGCAGCATATGCTTGGTGGCTTGAGTGGCATCCATAGTGCATTTGGTTTGCCAGATGCTTTTATCCTAGAGTTGGCACATCTGATTCCCAAACATATTTTGGCTTGTGTTTTCTGGGTTGGTTTTTTATGTTTTGTTTTGCTTTACTTTAAGATTTGCTCATCATATTTCTGCTGAGCCCTACAGGGTTCCAGGTGACAGAATATGGTGCCTGGTTCTGTATCCCTCTTTTTCAGACACAGCAGCAGAAGTGCTACTGCTGCCTCCCACTCAACCAGTTTCTGTTCTGCTTTTAGCAGATATCTGTGGCTCAGACAGCCAGCTAGGCCAAGTGGCACTTTCCCTTTTCAAGTGCTGTCCTAAGTGTAAGTTTGCTTCTTTTACAGTCTCCTTTGTCCTTCCTGCTTCTGGCACCAAGGCAGTACTGGGTCCCTCCAGCCAGCCAGAAAGGTGGTGCCATATTGTGCCCGATGTCTCTTAGGAAAAAAAAAAATTCTCTAGCTATTCTGTATTGGACTCTGCCTGGAAATATTTACTTCTGGCTCCTTAAGTGAGCATGAAACATTACCTTTAATAAACACAAGTGCAGAGCATGTTACTGATGAGATAGTCTGTTTTATAATCTATGCTCCAGGTTTTTTTCAGTATGTTTTTGAACAGAATTACTACTGCCAGGGGAGGAAGAAACGGGTGCTGATTCACTTTCTCTTCTTGGCCAGGTCACAAACATAAAGAAAACATTAAAAGCTACAGCCTCGTCGTCTGCACAGGAGATGGAACAGCAGCTCGTAGAGCGAGAGTGCCCTCCACACACAGAACAAAGGCAGCCCACAAAGAAGATGTCCAAAGTCAAAGGGCTGGTCTCCAGCCGTCACTAGAACATACCATCTAACTGTCATTCAGTTAGGAATGACAACAGGAGGAGCAAAAAAGGGCCTGTGTCTCCTTTTCCAGTGGGTTCTGGGCCAGTCCCTTCCTGGCTGGCAAGTAAAAGCCCTGTTTGAATACAGCTCCCAGTTAGCAGCACCTGGCTAAGTTCAACTGTGCAGCCCCTATTAATTCTCCTGTTCTGGTCCTATAACAGGGGATTTCTAAAGAGAGGGACTAACCTAAGGGGCAGGGAAAAAAAAATATCTGTGGACAGTTTTGCTCCCTCCCAGCCAGTCTCATTGCTGCTTAACCTTGAGGAAGCTGCTGTATTAAATCAGATCTTGGAAGAATTTCTGTAGCAAGTGTCTGAATCCCAGGGTTGAAGTATGGCTACCAAAGCCAGGCTGGGAGCGAGGGAACCACCAACACAGATTTTTTCATTCCCAAAGGGAGCACAGGAAGATTTCTAGGCCAGGAATTGCTTTACATGGAAGTCTTCAGCCTTTCTGCTACCCCTGTCTATTTTAAACTGGGGTGAAAATCACACTACCTCGCTCTGTGAAGATGATGTCCAGTGCTGGGCTGTTTACTTAACTGTCTGTTTACTGCCCTTACAAAGCCCTTTAATCTTCCACAGATTTAAAGCACTGTTCTGCATCTCTGAGGCACTGATACAGTTGAGGAGGAAGCGAGCTGCTCTTTCAAGCCCTCCTTCTTGCAGGTGGTTAGGGACATACTAGAAACTGTTCCTTGTGAATGTAATGTGACCTCCCAGAGCTACCTGTGAGTTGTTTCCCCCATTGATACCTTCCAAGGGTAATGCATTCACTCTTTCTGTGGATGCTGTCGACAGAGGTCTGCATGGGAGAAGAGCTCATTTAGCATCGTGATAGGCTGGTGGCCCAGGACCCACTGGCAGGGGTCACAGCAGCACCCCCTTGCTGAAGCAATGGACTTGACAAGTTTTTCTGAACTTTGAACACTTTCAGGTTGTATTTTCCTCCCATTTTTTTGTATATTGTTGTGATTCTAAAGCATTTCAGCCTTTGTTTTGTGGGTTTTTTTATTATTTGTTACAGGCTAACTTCAGGTGATGTACACCTAGTTTGGCAAGGTGTGTTGGGTTTTTTTATGGGGGAGGGAGGGATTGGCATTGAAACAACAATTCACAAAAAAAAGCACATTTTAGAAAAAAATTAAAAATGCTGATTTAATTGCAGAGTCTGGAGTCTTGGCTTTGAGGCTGCTTTCAGCTTGTAGTCCAACAGCACTCGTTTACTTGAGCATTTACTTGATTCTTGATGCTACGTTAGCAGTAAGTCTGACTAATCTCCCTGATGCATCCAGGAGGGGAGGTAGGGAAGTGCTCTTCCCATTTTGTTAGTGGTTCATCTTTTTCCACATTTGTGCAGAAGGTTCTGTGACAAAGCCAGTAGCTGAACCCAGTATCCTGAGCTTAAGCACCTTTGATGCCTGATTGTGGAAGGTTTGTAGCTGTGCTCTGTCTCACATCAGTCAATTCCTTCCTCTGAGTTTGGCAGAGTACTGCTTTTTAGTTTTGTCTCTGCATGCTGTAAAGAGAAGGGCTTTCCATGAGTGAGCAGGGGAGCTGTTTAAGCAGAGGACTGTGACAATGCTTCAGTCCTGCAGCCAGCTGCCACCTGCACTTGCTTGTGCAGTGTATGTGCCTGCCTCTTACTGCTACCAGAATTCTTTGCCGTCTGCGTGTTTTCAGTCCTCAGCCACAGGACTGGTTGTACACTTGTTAAAGTAAATTCCTCTCCTTTTCTTCTGCAGTGCAGGCACACTAGCTTTTCATCTTGAGAGGTGGATCTAAATACCTCCCATTCAGCTGTCTCTGGGTCAAGTCCCTTGGTTTCTGATTCTTTGCCAGCTCTCCCTCCTCCTAGAAATGCTAGCCAAAAAATTCCCAGGGAACGATGTTAAGTCAATAAGCCCAGAGCACGAAGCCTTCCTCTGTATCTCCAGGGAAGTGTTTCCCAAGAAGCATCAGTACTGGTTTCTGCACTAGCTTCTCCCAGGGTTTAGCTGAAAACTTCTCAGGAGGTGTAGGTGGACTTTGTATACCTGTCTAATAGATCTCTGTGATGAAGGTGGATTGAGACTCTTTCTGGCTTCCTGTGTGAGCAGCTGTGGTGTAGTTGTCCAGTTCCTCCCTAGGTTTGACTAGTGAGAAGAGGTTCTGTGGTCCTCTCTAGCTGCTTCCTTTCCTTCCCTTCCCATTTTTAATATCAGTCCTGCAAAGAGGCAGGAGGAATACAAATGCCTTTGGAAACTTGTAGCTCCTCGGCAAGCCAAAGTCTGCTGGGGAAATAGATGTGAGTTTGGCATCCTTGGTGTTTATTCCCTGCCAGTTACAGGAGTCACATTAGTTTGCTGAAGCTTCTTTAGTGTTTGGAGTTTGTTCTTATGTTTTTCCTGTTCTCAAAACAGGGCTGGGGATGAAGATCTTATTTATGTTTCAGTAGACATTGCCTTTGATCAGCAAAGAAGCAAATGAGGAAATAGCACCTTGGATAAAGAACTGTCCCATGTTTGATGACAGTAGGGGACAGAGAAGGGAATGGGGTATTGGAGGGAACTGAGCTGTTTGCATGTTTGGCTTTCCTGGTGTGCCAGCGACACGCTCGGTGCTGCAAAAGGAGGGGGTGTCTGCAATCAGCCTAGTCTGAGATGAGTCATTAACAAATGACATGCACAGAGTACCTGGGGGAGGCAAACAGCTCTGCAGCAGCTGGTTAATGAATCTGGCTTGAAGGAAAGAGAAGCTATTCCAGGAACGAAGCAGAAGGCATAGATGTTAACAGGGAAGGGTGCAGGAGGTGCTGTGCTGTTTTAGAAGGGCAACAGATAAAAACTACATTGACTCCCTATGACTACAGGGAGGGCAGAAACTCAGGAGTTTTTTAAATTGGGGGCTGAATTATGGATAGTTTTGAGTAGGCAGTGCCTGGGGAGTTTGTACTGTGGGGACAAGTGGGAGGAGGAAGCAGAGGTAGATTTGATGCAGACTCCCATGTATTGCATATACCTGCTGGAGGCAGCTACCACAGTTTGTCTGAGTCCTGCTGCTGCCTGATGTGGGGAGGGCATCATGCCCTGCTTGGTTTTATGGCAGCAATGGGCTGCTCCAGCTGCAGCTCACTTTGAGATTGCAGCAGGACAGAATTTGAGCTGTTGAACTTGTGTTTGCCTCCTCCACCCGGAGGGAGTCAAAGTAATGGAGCTCCCTTCCCTCTGCTCTTCAGGGCTTTATTGTCTAGCTTCATGTTCTGCAACTCCACTTGTACTAGTGCTTGTTTAATATGGAATTGAGCACTGAGCTGGAAAATGGAAGAGAGGATCTCAGCTGATTGCAGTGCTGGTAGACTGCCCTAGCCCTAAAGCTGTGCCTCATGATAACAAATGGCCCTGGCACTCCTGCTGTGACTCAGTTGATACCAGCCAACATCAGGCAGTTCTGGAAAACGATAAAGCAATGCTAATGACAATTTTTTTAACAAAGAAAATGTTTGGGCTCAAAATGTGTTGTTCTTTTACTTCCCTCTTCACCTTCTAAGAGAAGTTGAATGCTAGTGTAGTCAGCTGTTGAGAAGAGAAAATCAAAGATGCTGACTGACTCTTCTGTGTTCAGTTGGAGACCCATCCTGCAGTCAGTCTTCTGAAGACTTCTGAAAGCCCACAGGTGCATCATGGAGCTGCACGTGGGCTCACAGGTCTCACTCCATGCATAAAGTGCAGGAGTAGGACCTGCAGAGCTGCTCTGCTGAGTGAAGCTGGGAAAATGAAGCTTTTGTTCCCATAAAAAGTGTTCTGGTGGGACGTAGCCATTCTCCCATCAGCCCTGCAAAGTGACTTTAGCTGGACAGATTTCTATTCCTAGAAGAACAGAATGTGATACACAACCCAGCAGGTGGTTTTGGTTTTGGTGTTCTGCTTATCCTGTCAGGGGAAAATGCATTGGTCCACATGCTTAAAAAGGAATCTGGATTTCTGCAGGGGCAGCAGAAGGGAGATTGCCATCAACTTTGATAGCTGTATTAGAACGTAACAAACAGTGTGGTTGAACCAGACTTCTCCTAAACTTATGGTTCTGTGCAATTTTATGTGCGTGTATCAAAGCTTTTTAGAGAGACCCCAATTTTGGAAACCACATAAATCCTACCTGCTGCTGGGGTAAAACAGCCAATACTCATGCATTTGTAGACCTGTTGGTGCTGCTTTTGTCCCTTCAGTGTCTGAGCTGGTTGCAGACTTTGCTGGTTGCAGAGAGAATCAACATTGTTCTTTATTATTCTGAATGAAGGAGAATATTAAAGAACCTGCCCCACAAATAGATAGACCCAGTTAGCCAGATCTCTGGCATCTATTCCAATACCAAATTTTTTGTTGGTCCCCTGTCCCACCCCTCTGCCAAGTCCTCTGTGGCATCTGACCTAATGCAAGGGAACCAAAACTTAAATCTGTCTATCTTATTTTTGTGTAATCTGAGAGAAAGTAACCCGGGGGCATCAAGAAAGATAAAGTTTAGTGTGATCTCAGTTCCTACTTGTAACCTCAACCTTTTATTTTTATTACAGAATTTCAACCTGATGGTCTGATTGAATTTCTCAGCAGACTCTTTAGAAATGTCATTGTTTCACTCTGCTCCATGGTGAAAGTTGGTGTCTCTCAGGGACTGTTGACCTTTTGCTGATATTTCATCAAGTTTGGCTCTACCACAGAGTTACCAGAGGTATGATGCCAGAGACATACTGTAAAGACACAACATATTTACCCTCTAGTTTAGGCTGCACCAGGCTTCTTGGTGGCAGTGTGATGGTACCCCAGTCTCTGATTAGTGAACCAGGCAAAGAATTAGATAGAGCAGCATCTTGCTCCCTGTCTCCAAATATACAGAAACATGTTTCTTTTCCCCACAGTGTGTAGAGCTCAAAAGATGCCATGATGTGTTTGCTGCTGGTTGCAATTGCATGAGGGTGATAGCTGTGACCATGCCTTTTCTTGCCTAGATGTCTCCACTGCAGTGAATGAGAAGATGATTAGAGGGCTGGAGCATCTCTCCTAACAAAGACAGGCTGAGACCTGGGGCTGTTCAGTGTGGGAAGGACAAAACTCTGGGGAGGCTGTATAGCAGCCTTCTGGTACCTGAAGGGGCTACAGGAAAGCTGGGGAGGGGCTTTTTGCAAGGGCATGTAGCAATAGGATGAGTAGTAATGGTTTCAAACTGAAAGGGGAGAGATTTGGGTTAGATATTAGGAAGATATTCACTCTGAGGATTGTGAGACACTGGATCAGGTTACCAAGAGAAGTCGTGGATTCCACCTCCCTGGAAGTGTTCAAGGCCAGGTTGGGGCTTTGAGCAACCTTGTCTAGTGTGAGGTGTTCCTGCCCATGCAGGACAGTTGGAAGCAGGTGATCTTTAAGGTCCCTTCCAATCAAAACCATTCTGTGATTCTGTGAACATGCACACGGGAAATCCTAGGTTGTAATGAGATGCCATAAGGTCATTTAACAGTCCTGAAATGTGTGTAGTTTTTGTAGAAGGTGGGATACCCACATCTCCAGGCCTCCCATAGAGGTTTGTGAATCTTGGTGTCACTAGGGTTTGTTTTTTTTAAATGGTCATACACACACTATACCTCTGTGTTTCTGGAAGAGTGCTGGGTAAGTGAAGCCTCACTCCATCAGAGATCAGCCTTTTTGTGATTATTTTGGGCTTCTCTGACTGTAGGATTTTATCATCATGGGTATGAAGTTTGGAAAGAGTGCTGCCTAGCCCTCCAGACTCTTCCTGAAGGTGCTCTTTATTTCACCTGCCCTAATGACTCAGTTGGTGTCTCATGATCAGCACAGTCCTGAGGCTGCCTTGCACTTGTGCAGTCAGTAACGTGTTTCATTGTCACCTTCACAGCTGTGAAGGAGCATCAGTTCCTACAGGATCACCTGCCAGCTGTGATGCTATTCCTTTTGCATCATGCCTGTGAGATGACACCTCTCCTTGCTGGCAGACAAGCCAGGTGGGTAGGCATTGCTCCTCAAAGCTCTTCTGCATCTAGGGAGGTGCAGGCTGTTGCCTGGTTCAGTGTAATGAAAATCAAGGACAGAGTGTTGTAAGTAAGGGCAATGTGCAGAGCTGTGTCCTGTTCCAGCTCTGCCACAGCTGCAGAAAGCAACCTTGGGCAAATTAGCTCCTCTGCAGCCTCTCTCTTACCTGCTGACTTTGTGACAGAGGTTTGCAAAGGACTTTGGTCTGCTGGCAGGGCAGAGGTTCATTGCTGATGGAACTGGAGAAGATACGTGTGAATGAGAAGGGCTTGGGGAGGGACTTAAAGCTTTTTTTAGAGCTTTTCTAGAAGTCTTCTTCCTCCTGTGTACCATACCCTTCTTTTCCCCTGATGCAAATAAGGTGGTCCACTGTGGGAATATTGGCCTGGAGTATTATGGGTAGTATGTCAGGTTAATTATGGAGGCGGCAGGAAAAATAGCCTGAACCATTTTCAGCAATATCAAAGGGATGCTACCTAATGATTTTCTTATTAGTTCTTTCCCCAGCCTGCCAGAGTCACTGCAGAAGTGTCATTTAAAAAGACAGTTTGCAACTCATTACCCTGGATTTTCAGTGTAGTTCTGCTCCACAAAGCGTGGGCTTTTGCTGTGTGTCCCAACCTAATGAACTGCCTGATTGTGTTAGTGTTGCCATCCCTTCTGACAAAGTTAGTTGCTGACTGACAGGAAGGGGCCTGTATTCAATCCCCTTTCTTATTTTTGACTCATGCTTGTGTCAAGCAGAGGCTCCCTCTGGAAGCTGCCCTGTGATCACTTCCCTTTGTTTTTCTGCATTCTGAGGGAAGCAGTCCATGCTTGGAGGAGTCCTAGAGCAAGTGGCAGGGGCATGTGTGCTGCTGCCCTCCAGCAGTCCCTGCTTGAGTCCCTTTCCAGCTGGAAAATTCCACTGCTCTCCTGCTCTGGGGTTTTGGGCTTTTATTTTTCTTCATTGGTTTGGGATTTGCTGTCACCTGAGCTGGGCTTTGTAACCCTTCAGCCATAAATACCTTGGAAAAGCTGTGTATTAACAAGAAAAAAACAGGCAATGTGGGCTGGGAGAACAGAATAGGTTTCCTGTGTGTTAGAAGGCAACTGTGTCCCTGTTGTGGGAGCTCCAAGGTCTGCTCCAGGCACTTGTACCTTCATCTGTGTGTATCCACCTCTGCTAAATGCCATTCTCTGACCACTGTTGAGACATTGGATGCCACCCCCTGAGGCTGCAGCTTGCATCCAGGACAGTTCTTGCTGTTCAGTTACGTTGTCTCTGGGCTGGGATGTGGCATGGGCGTTTTCCAGTGCTGGCCCTGCATCCGTTAACTGGATGTCATGAGGATCTGACCTAGCTGGCCCTCAAGGGGGGCAGTGACGTGAGATAAATTTGTTTCTGCTGAGCATGAGGCCTCCTCCCCTCTTAATTAGATTCCTGTGGCCCTTCTCTTTCCTGCTGGTCTTGTTTCCTACCAAGTCCCTATTCAGGAGACCCAGTTGTGGCCTTATCAAGTACTTGCTGTGCTGTAATGAGCCCAGTTTCCCATTCTGGCCTGTCCATCAAACCAAGGAAGGTGCTTGCTCGTGCTCTGAAAACTGACCTCTACTTGAAATGCCTCTCTCTGCCCCTCCGGCTTGCCCATCTGGCTGTGCTATGTGGGTGCCAAGATTGAGTAGAACCTAAAGTTTTCCCAAGTGCTCTTTCATTCCCTGTGCTGCCTTTTCTCTTGCACATCAGCTCACACCTCCATGTGGACATGATGTTCCTGTCTGGCAGGTGGGAAGCCACCATGCTGAGGGACAAGGTGACTTACGCCTGGTCAGAGCAGAAGCAATAAAGCGAGGAGCCAAGCTCTTATCTCCTCACTCTGCACAGGGAGCTCTTGCTCTGATCTCTTTCCAAACTAATGTCCTTTTGCATTGCAGCTTTGCCCTTTGCCTTGGGTTTGTGCTTTTCCAGGAAGCCCAGTGGATGGAAGGGACCCAGGCTATGGGGCTGAGTTTTTCCCCTCAGACTGCATTGCTGAAGACACTGCTGGGAATCCAGACCATATGCAACCCCAGGATGTGATCTCTGGGATCTCCCCCAACCTGAGCTCAGGTTATGCCCCACATAGGTGGTTGAAATTTTGGGACTGAGTGGATTTCTGAGACCTAATTCCCTCTGCTCTGTTGAGGAGAGGCCCTCTGTCACTAGGCAAATGTTTTCATTCCAACTCTGGCTTTGCAGCAAAAATCCAAAGCTGGAAGGGGAATTGGCTCCACTTTGTTCCTAGCCTGGCAGTCTGTTGTGGTCACTGTTCTGGCTTCATGTTCAAGGATCAGGACCCTGAGGAGGATCTGCAGCACCATCACTTCACACCACTGTTCAGACCTGGTGTGCAAGGTCTAGGCAGTAAGTGATTCTTTATTGTCCTTTAGGTTTGCTGGGTGACAGGGGACAGTCCCTTCTGACAAACATCTCTTTAGAAGCTCCTGGCACAGCCTTTCCTTCCCTCTAAAGATGCGTGGAGACAGTAGAATGACCTTCCCAAGTGCTATATTTGCCTTACAGAGCCCTGACAGGGGGTTGTCATTATTTGTGGGCATCTCTGGAGGGCTCTAGCTGACCCTGAGGTCATTGAATATCCATCTGCCCATCCAACCTCCCTCTCTCCCAGCCCAGCCTCCTGGCGTCTTGATTTTGTTCCCTATAGGCAACATCTTAATGTGATCCATCAGCTGCTGCTCCCCATCCAGCTGGAGTTTTTGGGCACTGTGAGGTGGGTACCTGTCTGACAGAACCTTTACTCATACAAGGCTACAAACATCATGTGCCCATCCATAACCTGGTGATGGAGCTCTCAGGTGTCTGGATGAATCCTTCTGTAAACCTGATGTTCTTTAATAGTTTGGGAGAGTCTGGCTGGTGGTTTCTATGGTATCCTGGTGGTTGCTAAGGAAAAAAGATCTCTCTGCCTCTAAGTCTTGGTGACTCTCTTTTTGCCCTGTCCTAGGCACTGGAGCCCAGCAGAACATCATGCTTGTTGTTTCCCAGCCCACTACAATAGTCAGGGCATAATTTGTGACTCCTGTCACGGCTGGGCTGGGTGCCTGCCACTCTTTTTTCTAAGGCTTCTTTGAAGAATGAGACCAAAGAGCCTTCATGCAGGAGTTTGTGTGTTTGCTGCACTCCCCACCCCCTCTCTTGCTGATTCCTTTACAGCTCTGAGTAATTTTAACAATTTATTTCATGCACTTTACATAGCAAGAAGCTGTGGCAGCAGCTGTGTCCATGGATCCTTACCACATATCCCTCAGTGTATTTTGCTCTGTCTGTATTGTTCCAGGCACATTTAAATAAATTTCTGCTGGAGGAAGAGACTTCACAGCTTAGCAGCAAAGGTTTGGTGACTGGGAATATCAACAACATACTTAAGGAGCTGCTGGATCCTAGAATAGCAGCACCTCCAGCATAAAGCTCTGTTCCCATGAGCATAGCTGGGGCCCAGGTTCAGTTCAGTCTCTTTGTTGCTGTCAACAGGGACTGCATCTCCATACGGTGCTTGGTGATACAGCTATAAGTACAGGGTGAAATTTGGCCCCAAACCTGCAGACTGGAAGTGCTTAAAACACGTCTAGGCCAAACTCTGCTCTTGACACATTGCTGTCAGTCTGGGTCTGGGCTGTTGAGCATGGTGGGTTTATTTCCATGGGTGCCCTTCAGGATCTGGGCAAAGATGACAGATGAAGTGCCCAAGGCCGTGTGCTCTTGCAGGGGGCTCGGCTGGGTTCTGCAGAGGCTTGCAGCTGTGCGCAGTGCTGGACAGGATTCAGTCTGTTGTAGCAACACAGGATTGGGTGCAAGTTTACTTTTGCATATAGGAGTGTGCTGGTTTGGACTAGGATTGAGTTAATATGCTTCATAGTAGCTGGTATGGGATGAAGTTTTGGATTTGTGCTGGGAACAGTGTTGCTAGTAAGGCGGGGTCTTGGTTATTGCTGAGCAGTGCTTACACAGTCAAGGGTTTTTCTGTCCTGCTAGCAAATAGGCTGGGGGTACACAAAAAGTTGGGAGGGGACACAGCTGGGATAGTTGCCCCCAACTGACCAAAGGGATATTCTGAACATGACATCACGCTCAGCATATAAAGGTGGGGGAACAAGAGGGAGGCAGGGGACACATTTGGAGTGATAGTGCTCATCTTCCCAAATGACCATTATGCATGATGGAGCCCTGATTTCCTGCTGCTGGGCAGGTTCCTATCGGTACACAGGTGTTCAGCCATCTCCAGGAAGGCAAGGCTCCATCATTGCCAATGCCATCACTCCAAAAGTCCTGCCCTCCTTCTTCTTCCCCCAGCTTTATATGCTGAGCATGATGCCGCAGGGTGTGGAAATCCCTTGACCAATGGGGGTCAGCTGTCCCCCCTACCAACCCCTTGTGCACTGCTAGCCTTCTCCTGGCAGGGTGGTGTGAGGAGCAGAGAAAGCCTTGACTCTGTGTAAGCACTGCTCAGCAATAATTAAAACATCACTGTACTAGCAACACTCTTCCCAGCACAAATCCAGAACTTCACTCAGTACTAGCTACTATGAAGAAAATCACCTTTATCCCAAATAAAACCAGCACAGGAATCAAAGTTTAAAATATCATCTGTCCTTTCTCTCACTCATGACTTTTCTAAAACATCTGAACAATTTCTTCAACAATTTCTTCTTTAACTCTGTTAAAATCAAGCAATCTAGTATTTAAATTTCATGTGAATTTGATAAATAAAGACAGGTTACAAAATGCCACATGGAATGATTTTTTTTTAAAGTTTTTGAACTACTTAGGACAACAAATGTTACAATGCTTGACTTTTCATTTAGTTACATAAATAATTTTTTTATAAATATCTCTTTATAAACAATATATAAATAGCTTTACAACATAAATACATTTATGCATGACATGAATTTACAAACGGCAACGTTATACAGCTGGCTTCATCAGTCTCTTGGAAAAGCACTGTCCCTTGTCTTGGTGAGTGTTTGTATATATAATATATATAAGATAGAGAACACTTTTTTTTAAAAAAAATAACAAAACCAAAACAGCTGGTGCCATGACTCCTCGTACCAAAAAGAAAAACACAGCCACATCTTTTGTCCATTCCAAGGGAGATCTCTGCTCTTCTAGGCGTTGCCTGGGGAATGGCCCTGCCTGGCCATGGTAGGAGAAAATGGGACTATGGATTCAAAGCCCTGCAAGGAACAGGAACAAAGTGTCTGTTAGTACTTGCCATACAACACCTTGTACCCATCCCAAGCTGAAACCTTTGCAACAATAAGCCTGTTGAGGGGGCAGGGGATGCTAAAGACAAGAGACGTTCTCATGCTAAAGCAAGGAAGTTCACACTTTGCTTTCTGGCTTTTTGGTATTAATGGGAGAGGCTGAGGGAGGCCCTGAATTTAGCAGAAATCTTTTTTTTTCCTGATGAGAGTTTAACAAGAGAGCATGGGTACTAACTGGCTGCACAGTGTATGTGTGCTTTTTGGACCCCTGAGCTGGATGATTCCTTGGAAATACTGAGGAGCTGCTACACTAGGTAGCAGAGGTGCAGCACCCATCCCAATGGGCAGGGCTGTGGCCCACCATGGGCAAGCTGTAGGCACCTGTTCTTCCCATAGCTCTGCAGATGCCCAATGATGGTCCAGGGCCCATCCCTCTGAGTGGTGCAGTGTTGTGCCATAGGAAGAAGAGTGAGTGGCTTGGGCTGCAGCAAGCAGGAGCTTTCCCAGATCCAAGATCACCTGTGTGGGTCTGCTGGCAGGAGCAGTGCCTCATTTTCCCCATCATCCTTGGGGCCAGCTGGCAGGGCAGGAGCTCCTGTCCATCTCCCAGACTGGTCACTGTGGGGAAGTGTTGCTTCTCTTGCCCATCAGTCCCTACACACAGTGGCTGTGTGGCTGTAGAGTGGGAAGAACTTCTCCCACCTTGCCATAACTTGCCTGGTTGCAAAGCCAAAGTTAGGAAGGTGCTACCCTTGGCTGCCATCACAACCAGGAGACACCTGGAAACTCGTGTATTGTTTTCCTTTAAATTAAGAGAACTGAAGCACGGGTGAGACAGGTGCCTCACAAGTCCTGCTCTGCCCTCCTAACGCATGTTCACGGGTCATCTGTGTCCATCAAGCAAAAGGAGCAACCGGGAAGGCATAGCTGCACCAGAGCTCCTTCTGCATCCTGCCCGCTGCCCATGGGCCTGGCTGCACCCCGAGCTGCTGCGGGGGCAATGAGCCACGGCCGGGGGCTCTGATCCCTCCCTACACACGCAGGCAAGGCCCAGCGGGCAGTGGGAGGGTTGTTGGAGGGGTGGGAGCGCAGTTAAAGGCCAACTTCGGGGTCCTTCCCTTTACCCACCAACAACGCGGGGGTTCGCAGCCGGCACAGCGGGGTGAGCGCTCCCCATCCTGCCCGCACGGAGGGGCAGCACAGCATCCCCGCAACCCCCCCACGGGCCCGTCCCGGCCGCTCACTCACCACCAGGGGTCCCTCAGCAGCCGAGGCCGCTCATGGCGCCGATGCGGTCCAGCTTGAGGCCGAAGCAGCCCTTGCCCAGGCCCTTCTTATGGAGGCCCTTGTGGCGGCGGCCCGGCGGGTCCTGCAGCAGCCTCGCCCAGCCTGCCCGCGGCCGGGACTCGGGCAGGCTG